>JAVFBZ010156565.1:0-18416 GCA_032466195.1 Katharina tunicata | reverse complement strand
TCTGTTTCCAGACAGTACACATGTGAAGAATGGTCAATGTCATCGAGGGCTAGTTATGGATTAGAAACACGCTGTTTAAGCAATTTCAACCAAGGCCATTTGAATTCATTGATACTTTTGTCAATCCGTTTATGATGTTGATAGCTTTCACAGAATGGTTCAGAAATAATATGTAAGACTTTTTTGAAGAAGCTTCGCAGCCACGACATTATTGTAAGTACTGTGAAATCTGCTCTTACCTAACATAATGGAGAACATATTTGTAGAAACAGTAGTAATCAGAGTAGTCACAACTAACTAAGAAATACATGTTCCATTCTTTGATTTCCCGTTAAGACTCCACGGCTGCGTAGTGGACATCTTATGGATGAAAGAGACTTTGTGGCTATACGTGTGAGATAACATTATCAATGATATTAAGCGCCTATCAACCAGAGACACTTTCATATTTGTCATTTATTGGTGAATGAAAAATATTAAATATTGCAGTTAACGATTGATTTAATTGAAATTCGAATTATAAAAAAAACTATGTGTGCTGTTTAAAATTCTGACATTAACTCTTGGGGATTGAGGAGACCATATGACGCTGGATCAGAGGTGCAGTTGGTATTTCCAATTTCAGTAAAAATTTACTTGTTTAGAGAGATAGAAATCAACAAAAGTTTAAAGAATTCGTTCTAAATATGCCCTAAACAAAATCATTTACAAACAATGGGATATTGATTGAAATATTGCACATGCCCTCGTACCACTAGGTTTATATTTGGGTTATGGCGAAAATAGGTTCTGTTAAATATTTTCGGCCTTTCCAGTTTGAGCTCAAACCCAAACATTCAGTCATTCTTCGTCCCTGACACGTAATAGTTTACGACTCGCTTGAACCAAGTCGCTTTACGAAAAAACAAATTTAGTTGACGCTGAATAAATACCCCAAATCCACGAACTATAATTGCCACAGGCTAACCTTGAAAATGCTTACATAAGGGAAGCTCTGTTATTTTTCTTTTCGTCTGGAGAAACCTTTTTTTCTCATCAGCAATTTGCAAAACTATTAAAAGGTCTATTCTGGATTTTTTACTTCTTCCTGCAGACTTCAGTCGAATTCTGTACGTGAAATACTCTAACATACAAAGCACTACACCAATTCGTATCCAATAAATCATGGGGGAGATAAACGGAGCAGATTCCCAATTATAGGCTAATTCAAAGATGTCACATTTTGGTACAAACTGCAAAAGAAACTGTAATACTGACTGACGTGAAATATAGCCTGAAACGTGACATGCATTGTATCGGTGACGGCCATCCAAAATGCTGTATAGGAAATTAAGTATTACAGTAGTTTTTTATTTTTCCTCTATACAAATATATTGTACAATGGATAACGAGATAAATCTTGTTCTCAAGATGCCATTAATCGTGACATCTAGATAAACTACTACTGTCTCAAAACGTTACTTATTTGGTTTAAAATATTTTATTACGCAGAACAAATTAAGGAAAACTAGTATAATTACATCTCAGGCAAAATCTCTTTAACGATCTTTATTAACCATTTGATGTCTGATAAATTAACTAAATTATGGAATATCATTTCTGATATAATTATTACCTTTGTTTTAAATTCTACTATGAAGAGACATAACATACAGATATATAAATTGCATATTACATAGTTAGATAACCCAATCCGTAAGTAGTGTATTATGACGACATTCTATGAATATTTGTGATTACTGGGAAATATTATCATTTAATTGTTGACTCCTTGTGTTTGTATTACCAGACGTTCTCATTTAATATTGGAAAAAAATCCTCCAATACATCCCATTACTTCGTCCATACATTACATAGTTAAAGTCCTTAATGTCTAGTCGTCGACTTAAATTCCTTTGGCATCGTAAATATATGCCTTTTAGCCTGCTGTGATACCCATTAATTCGTGTGTGTTAATGAAGTTCTATTTCTGCTATAAGCAGCGAGCTATCGCCAAGGGACCATTATTATATTAGCTTGTACGACACGGATCGTGATTGGGTTCATCGTATGTTTCTGTCTAGGTGCCTTAAGTATAACTAGCTACCATCTAGAACAAAGACAGTGTACTAAAAGGCATACCAGTGACGTGATTTTGTCCATTATCGACGTCATGTGGCTAAACAAATAAAACCAGGTGACTGTGCTCGGTTTGACCCCAGTTTAGCTTCGAATGGTATGCGCTGGTGCCTGTACTGTCATTATCAGCCTTAAGTAAGACCCATTCCCGAGATAAGCGAAAATAATGTGTCCATGGTAGCGAATTGGTTTTTATCCGGCCGCAGGGAAGTTTTGATGAGACAGCTAATTCTTCCTTATGCATCCCTGCCATCTGTGATGATACTGGTTTTGGACTCAGTCTTTTGTCGTGCCATTGAGACTATTTTGTGTTATCAATAAAGGCACACGGGTTGGTGTAAAGCTCCGTGGGAGAACTCACTGTACTTGAACTATAGCATGCAGCCTATGTTATAGAACTTGAAAGGGCTTGACAGCTGTATTTGAACTGCTGGATATTCAAGGTAGGCATTTCCTTTTTATGTTATACGATTGGTATTTTCGTAAAATAGTTTCGGGAGGGGATGTGTGTTTTTCGTACTAAAGGGTGTTTCTCTAACATGTTTGTCACGAAACCGGCAAGAATTCAACAAAAGCCCACTCCGTGAAAACATTTTCCACGACCATTGGAATATGTGCATTATATAACTTAGGTCGACAATGGGACTAGAATCTACATCCGTTACAGTGCAGTCCAACGCTCAACAAACTGAGCCACGGCGCGTCCCTATTGATTTTATAACATTACAACATTTCAGCAACCTTCTTTATGGCATGGGATATAAGTAGGAATTCAATATGCCATGCACCACAGCCGCGGCAAAAATAGAATTGTGTTATACAATCTACTATTATTTTAGTGCACCTGGCCAAAATCACCTGGGTCATTTTATCGCCAAATACGTCTCCACTATATGATACTGAATAAGACAAAATGGATACCACTAGACAATATTCAAACTCTTCATCTAGACTGTCCATGATAAAGAAGTCACGTTATTGTTGAGATCGTGTGTTAACATTAGTATAAGTAATAATTGGGTATCGTTGTATTGGTGCTTTGGTTCGTGTCCAGCAGGTGCTTTTGTGGGTGCTTCCTGGTTTGTTCTGGGTGATCTCCGAGGTAAAGGGCATCAAGAAAAAAATTTGCTGTTGCGTCCAGTTTATGCTGTGGGGGGTTTATTTTGTCCATTGGTGTGGTACGCTAGCATGCGAGTGAAATAACCTCAAGTACAGGGTAAAACTTAATCAAACAGACCCAATAGGTTCTCCCCAGTGTAACCGACTTAGTTCGAACGGCAAATGAGTTCGAGCCACATTGTACTCTTGAAAACATCTGTGTATTTTGCCAGCACACAGTCAAAATCAGCTGAAGGCATATATTTTGCCACTTAGAAAAGTTCTTACTTCGTCAAAGAATAAAATCTGATGTTTGTAATTTACATCCATTTCCGAATTTGGCACAATGCTCTCTTAGAAGAGTCACCAGTTTAAAACATTTTGCACAATGACTCATGGACCGACGAACGTCATCCAGAAGGAGCTAATGGGGTTATACGTTTTATTCATGTTAATTAATGTATAATAGTACAGTTTGCCAAACCGCAGATACTTCAAAACTGTGACGACCATTACTTAAAACGGCCCGCACTTCAATGAATAAGCGGAGTATGTTCTTTTGGTTCATTTATGTTCTGTTCCAGAGCAACGTTCGAAGCTGTTAAAAAATGATAACCTATGTAAAGTCGTAAAGAAATTCTCATTTTGCACAAGCGTTACTCTGGCTGGAGGTTCTTATCACCTGTGCGGATGGGAGCCTCCTGTACCTTGGTGCTCTCTGGACTAAGGTATATCAGGAAGCCGATTTATTGTGATATCCTGTTGTTTGTTCTGTAAATGTATCCTGACGTCTTATGTGTTGCCAACATCGCTCAAGGTGGTTTCCTCTGCCGATTAAGCTGATATGCCTTCATATGAGTGAAATAACCTTAAGTACGGCTTAAACCCAAATCAAACAAAAACAAATCCTATTCCCTAGAGCTCTCTGAGTTGGGGCATCAGGAAACACGTTTGTTGTACACGTGGTTCACTGTGTTGCCTCCAGTACGCAATTGACCGGTATTGTCCATGTTGTAGTGAAGTTAAGGGGGGTGTCCTTCTCCTATTGGTCTAACACGCCATCATCTGAGTGAAACGGCGTTGAGAACCGCGTAAACCCAACAATCAAGTAAGGAAATAAACGAACTCAATGCGCAAGTTTGCAAGTGTCAAGTTGATTTTCTGTTTCAGCTTCTATATATCAATATAGATCTAATGTTTTAATAACAGTACAATCAGTCGTCCGTTAAAATCAATTTTGCTCTCTGAACTAAGGGGCACAGGGTGTTGATTTGTTGTGGTGTTCTGGTTTGTTAATGTTTTGTCCCGTCTTGCATGTTTCCAGCGTCGTTTACGGTGGTTTCCTTCACCGATTGGGCTGGCACGCCGTCATATAAGAGAAATAACCTTGAGTACGGCATAAAACCCCAAATCAAACAAACAAAAATCAAAAACAGTTTTCGCTTTAAAATATCAATCATATCAATTGAATAATTTAATATTTTTACATTTCCTCACCCGATGACTTTTTGTCGATAAATGTCATTTTATTTGGTTTAAGTGCATCGGTTTATTGTGATAACGTATTTAATTACCGTTTATTGACATTTAACATTTAAACCTGTTTGATGAAAGGCTAACTTATGTGCCAAATAACGTTCAGCCATACATGAGTGGACTAGATTAGTAATCTATATATGCATTGTAGTGTGATTTTTGCGAGACCTTTTCGGTGTACTGCTTATCGCAACACATCACTAATTTGTAAACAAACCATTGCTGTAGCCAATTAAATGAGTCAACCCTGATAACAATAGTATGGTGACATTTTGCATTTACAACATGGGTCGATCGACAATGCAGATCAACACGTTGTACAGTGTAATGAAATATAAATAAGGTTCGCCGAGGTCTTGCATGAAATCGGTCGGATCTATAGACCTCGATTAAACTACCAATTACCATAGCGTGATATGTCATATTACTATTGACATTTTTATTATATTTTAACTACCAAATATAATATGGCGTATTTTTTGCATGATCTAATTGAATCCCTGTGACAGTATTATTAACTACACGCATTTGATATTATAAAGGTGACTCCAATTTGTATGTTGAAAGATACTCCAATTTTTCGACTTTCCAGCATTCATCTAGGATATAATGACGACTAAATAAAGTGGAAATATGGTAGTATCAACCAATATTCTGAGTCGTTGTGTTAATTTAATAGTGGCAATTGTACTTGAAGTGATTCATTTTATCTAATGTATTCTTTATTGTGCCGTTTTGCTCAAATTTAAGCATTGAAAATATAAAAGTACATTGACGTTTGATACTAATATTGCTGTCCTGGTCAATACAAGCTCAGGTAGATCGACTGTCACACAAACACTCGGCTTAAAGTCCTTTTTGTTTCCCTACACGGCCTACGCGTCAATCCATTCATATTTCTGGTACAGTAAATGATTGATTGGTTGGTGTTTAACACCGTGCACAAGGGTATTTCACATTTTTTGACGGCGGTTTATTCCAACAAAAGAAGGCAACTCTAACACAACCAAGATGTCAAATCACACTAATGTTATCCCTGTTGGAAATATAATGTTCCTCCAGTGCTATGTATGACGGCATGAATATAATCTGGAAATATACTGCCCTTAGCCAGAAGGCGGCACAATAAATGAGCAGGGTGCCTACCCCTCCAGCCTCCAATAGAAACAACATTTCAAACTGAATTCTTCTTTAACAACGGAGGAAGTGAATACAGTTTAGCAGAACAAGGCCCCTTAAGATCAATCTAGCCTCTCGTTTTTATTTTCTATATTTTGGTATATAACTTTATTCGCTTATTGAAAAATGTTTAATTCATATTTAGTTTGACGTTAATTTATTCTGTGACAAGTGTTTGGTATGGATCATTGTTTAAACAAGTTAACCGAGTATTAATGTTGTTCATCGATTTTCTTACAAAATTTATATGTTTGGTATCGAAAAAGGACAAATTTGTACAAACATGGCTGAGAGTTACTGATTTAGTTATTCTCGTCTATCAGTTTAAGAATACAAGTTATCTTTTTGAGCGAACTCTAGATTCAATCACCTTTTTTAAAGAATCTTATTTGCGGCACATATTCGCAGCCTTTACCTGGATAAATATTCGTTCGTTCTACCTTGAACCTATGTAGCTCAGTCGGTACGAGCGCTGGCCGTGCTAGCCATAGACCAGAGTTCGATATTTAATAGGTTTTTACTCCAAAATGAGAGATGACAGATTAAATAGGATTCCTTTAGACGTTAGAAATTGTGTGTTCAACTCGTTTCTGATTTTTTTTAGGACAGACAGACGTTCCGTTGGTCAAATAAGTATAAATTCCACGGTCATGTGTGTCATGCGTTTTTTCGAGGATTTGAGGGCTAGTTTCCCTAATGGCAATGAGCAAGAATCACTTTATATAAGTGCAATAACCTCGAGTGCCACGTAATCCTTCTTTCTATACGACACAAAATGAAATCGTACTATGGCTTTTCATTTGGAAATACGGTTTACTTATCTTCAAATAAAGGAAAATTCAGAAGGAAAGAAACAATGGAAAGTGGCACATTCGTGGCTGCAACATGAGTTTTCCTCTGTGTGGTTCACATAATCAATACTTTGGTGGGATTATATTATATGTTGACGCCCTATTTATCCTTTTTCTTTTATCAGTTTCATATATAGTATATTCGTTTGTTTTGTGCTGTAAATTAGCGGTTATAATATACAGTTATGGTCTTCTGGTGAGGTTTATACAGATTTATACAGACCATCAGACATTGATATATAGACCGAGGCCGAATTAAAGGCCTAAATTAGGATACCTTATCAGCTGATATCCGGGTAACAAATTACTATTTGGCAATCTGAGATCGTGGCAGACGACATGTTTTTACACAGCTCAAATCAAAGACAAAACGGAATAGCCGTCTGTGATTGGTTGGCGAGATGTTTAACAGCAAAATTTATACACACGGAGACTATATTACAGGTTACATTGACCACGTGTTACATTTCAGCCAATAGATGATCAGAAAATATCTCCTATTTCAATAGATATTACACAGTTTACCCTTATTTCTCACAGGATTAAAGTAGCTAACTCTGAAATGAGATTTCCATGCCGTTGGTGCAATGTAATAAAAAAAAAAATTGTTAGTTTCCATATCGAAACACGCAGAATATACCTGGTGGACATTTCCTCACTGTCGCCTTAAAACCAAACAATAGAACTAGGAAATAGTAGTACATACTACATTAAATTCCGATGACGTGAAAGTCTTAAATATTATTTAAAAAGACATGTAAACATTAAAAAGGATAATTACTTATTTAGGCAAAGGACGCAATTACAAAATAACGTAAGAATACAAAGTACCGGAAAGAGAAAGTTTAACTTATTTTCTAATTTTAAGTTAAATTGTCTGGATTGTGGTGAGAAGAAAAGTTAATATAAAAATACATAATTCTAAAAATGTGATCTATTCCTCTAGCAGTTAACCAGTCAAAAATATTAAACCATATGGTGCAATCTTACTCGATTGGTAAAATGTGCCATTTATATTCATTCATCCAGTCAATCATTTCATTTATTTTCACTATTATCTACAATAATATAATAAAAGCAGAATTTTTTTTTCTCAAAATTTCAAAATAAATGATATTTAACCAAAGTGTATCAAGTAGAGGACCGTATTCAGTAGAGTTAATCATATATTTAATTAAAAATGTAATTGAACTACTTACCTTTTAACCATTATTGATCCGTTTAAATAATTAAAATAAATGATAACATTATCAAATTGAGGTAACAATTAACTTCTTGACGCAGTTGACTGACTATGTTGACTATTGAACACATAGATTAAGCTTGATAAGAATCGCAAAATGTCACATTGATATTTACCCCATGTAAGCTTCCAAGCACCTCAAGGTTATATTGATTTTGTGGTATATTATATTACTCTTGGTAATAGCGCTTCGTGCAATATCTGGATCATAAATCTACTAGAATAGCCCAGTAATTACATTATCCCAGCCGTTAGTAACATTGGCGGGATGAAAACCCCTGGGGTTTGTTTTATCCTAGATGAAAAGACAATACTGTTGGTTTAGTTGAAAATGGATTTAATTAACATAAAAAGTAAATAGTAGGTTTTACATTTACATATTATTATGCTTTAAATATAAAGAAAATTCGGACCGGATATAATTAAATCCGTAGACGATGCACATGTCTCTTAATACTAGACTTTAATAAGGAAATTGACTGAAATATACTTTACTGATACAGCCATTCTATTTCAGACCTTTGGTGATTTTACACCAATATATAAACAATGCAAATCGCTTTGATAAAAAGGAGTATACACATTGGAACTGAATTGTCTTGTTTGATATATATATAAACTCAATTCTTATGATTATTGATCTCAATACTGATGGGCCCATAAAAGGATGGTGCACAAGTTTGTGTAAAAATATTAAGACCATTAAGATAGTAATCGGTATTTGTGATGGCAATAATTTTTACTTAACAAACAAAGGTAAGATGTGATCTAGTATGTTTCCAGATTGGGTTATCACACGGATTGTTTCCGAAAGATAATCAAGATCATCAGTCGAAACTTATATGTATTGCTTAGACTATATTTCCAGACTATATTAGGACACCGAAAGCTTCATTGGCATCTGCATTAATGTTGTAAATATTACCATTCATGTTTTGTGATTCTATGTTTAAAATTTCCGTACGTTCCGTAATTGTACTATTACTAATTTCACACTGTTTATTTCATGAATTATAGCCGATTTAGTTAAGTTAAAGAGTAAGAACTGCTAAGATAATCCCAGAACATAAAACATCTTCCGAAGAAAGTTTACTGAGAAAATATTAGAAAACCATAAGATATTATGGATAAACAGCTTCTGATTTATTTTCGGCGCAATGTTTCAGCTAGGACAAGTTTTCAAGCACTGATTACAAAATGTTTTATCATATACAAAAAAAATCTGTTGAACACAAAAAAAAATCTGAAATTCTCTAAAAGAATTCTTTCTCAATGCAGCTGGTCTCTGAAAAATTCTTTCTCAATGCAGCTGGTGAGTTGATGGGAGTTCAGTTTCATAAGGCCGCATCTCCATATAGATGACGTATATGAAAAATAATAATAATAAGTTAGAAAATATAACATGAGATTATTTATTCGTTTTAATTAGTCGATATCTCAATGCCAGTGTGATTACTCTTGAAAAAAATAGATAAGTATATGAGTTAATAGAGAAAAGATACAGATTTCAAGGTTAAAGAAATGAGTAAGAAGTAGTGGAGATCAAGTCATTGTATGCATTTGGAATTTAAAAGAAAAAAAAACGCCCTGAGCTCTATTTAATTGAGGTTGTAATCTACGGATTTAAATGGCTTCTGTAATTTTCCTTGTCGTTAAATGTGTTAAATTTAAATTAAGAACTGTAGTATTGTTCCAACCGCTTTTATGCTTTGAATTAGACTGCAACTGTTCAGAAATTCGAAAGGTTTCTCCAATGTATTGTTGTCTAAATGAACACGTAAACCGATAAACACAGTCTTTAACAGTAAAAGTACTGTTACACTCGAATATGAATAGCAACTGTAACTGTTTAAGAACATTTAGGCATTTGTACACAACCATGTTATAGTCACGTGGGGGGTGATTTTGATTGTTATATCGTCGTGGGTCAAGATGCTTTGGAATGGTATGTCCACATGCCTTATAATGCTTATTGCTGGTACAATATCATACCATTATAAATAGTATTCTGCCACTTTCATAGATGTAATCGATGAAAACATGTAAGAGGAAACTGTAAGAATACATATAGTTTCAGACCAAATCTGAAAAACTAAAAAAAATTCCAATAAGGATGCAGGGAAATCTAAATAAAAACTGGTACACTCGCGTATCATAGACAGCTATGGATATATCAGGAATATCGGAATGCATACTAGAACAGTCGCGTATTAAATAAAATAACTTGTTTGAGTGGCATTTAGAAGCTGGGTACATTACAAAAACATGACGACTGAGATGAATTTTCAAAAATATCCAGAAGTTGAAAATCCATCTCAGTCGTCATGTTTGTGTAAATAAAATAGGTTCTTAACACGTCTGGATAATCTTACGAAATACTGGTGCACTCCCGTATAAAAGTAGGCTGTGAACAAATCAAGGGAATCTGTGAACACTTCTGGGTAATCTAAATAAATACTGTTGCACTCGCGCTTCATATTGGGATGTGGACGGATCAGGAAATGGTTTTGAACATATCAAGAAAATGTAGGTCCACACATGACATATTTGGATAAAAAAATACATGTACTTGTTAGGTTGCCTTAAATTTTAGGCCAGTATTTACACAAGTTACTTCGACATCAACTTGGAAGAGGAGATGCCTATAAATATCATTTTTTGGAATTAGCTATTTTCTCCAGGACTCTTTGCTAATAGCTCTCTGGATAATTCATATCTCAGTTGTGAAAATATTGGAAGAAGATCGAGACGAGCACTGTAAACGTTACATTTAGAAGGCCTCGTGCTGCAGCTAGAACATTATACTATCCATCAGTCTAACTATGGTGGCCGATAGGGACCATCGCGTCCCGTATACAGATTTTAGGACGATGGAGCGATGCGATGAAGCGATGGAACGATGCGATGGAGAGATGGGATGAGGGATGGTGCGATGGGATGAAGCGATGGAGCGATGCGAGGATGCCCATCGCTCCAACACATCGCTCCATCGCCCTTAAATCTGTATACGAGACGCGATGGTCCCAATCGGCCACCATAGTCTAACACATCAGACAATTGTATTTTGGTCGACCCTTTGGGCCACCAGAAAGCCTTTGAATTGCTTGAAAGGACTTACTGTCCATGCTGCTGTTGCTAAATTCAGCTCTTGAAAGATATCCCTTGTTATATAGACTCGAAAACTAAGTTATACCCAGAGCACTTTTGGTGACATGACGGCTATCAATAGGGTACGGCTTCTTGATACTTGGCACCTTCTCGCCTTTGAATCCATGACTTTTTTATTTACGCTACTAATGTGCAAATTGAGCAAATCAATCACCACCAGACTAGTGAATTGAATGATGACCGATTAGGAAATACACTGGTTATAAATATCCTTCTGTAGTTTATCTGGTAACTTAAATTGAACGCCCATCTCTCAATAGTCAAAATAAGTCACTTTCTGTTTCGAAGTTCGAATCTTAATACTCGCTACTTATCTGCTCTACAATGCAAAGAAATTACTGACTATCGAACATATTACTTCCTGTAGACACAATTCCCAATTATATCCAATGAGGCCAGTTAAATTACTGTTTCTATAGTCAAACAGTTTAATTAAAATCCGAAAGCTAATTATATGTCCACCATAGTAAGTTAGTTTGTTGTTTTCAGTTTAACATGTACATTTACGCAACTTTTGCTTTTGACAAATTATATGTGGTTGATTTAAGTAGAGTGTATAGCTTAACGCCTGAACTATTCTGACACTCCGTCAAATGACTCCCACGACTGGCCTTAATTACTAAATGCGTATCGCGGTGTATGTTTTGGAATAAATCCTAGTGTATCTTTTTTCTTAGCCTGTCGCTTAAACGTAATTGGCTGTATGCCAAAATCAAAAAGAAAAGAAAAAAGATCTACACTGGAAGGGAACTGACAAAGTACCTCCTTAATGTGAATCGACTTGAACCGCCAAGAATGGTAATTTCGAGACGAAGTTAAAAAAATATTAGCCCTATTTATCACTTAATCGGATACACGTGTAGGTTATAGGAAGGTCTAAACTATGCCATTACTATCGCAGATTTTTCCGACTCATCTTCACTTGAATGAGTCAAACCTTCGACATGTTTTGCTTCCTGGAACGTATACGGTCATCTAATTTGCTACCACGGCTTAACCCTGCTTTAGACACCAATGAATCCGCTGATCTCGCCTAATCAGGCTAATGTTAAGAAGCGTTATTTTTCTATTTTCTGTTACCAAATGTCACAAACCATATATTTCTATATACGCTTCTATTATTTAATTCCGTTACACTCTGAATTAATCCAAAACTAAATTATCCAATACCCAGAGTTTGCAGTGGGCCGTGGATCTATTAAAATCTATTCAAATAACACAAAATATTCTCGGTGGATTGAATGGAGGTTTTACTATAACTCAAGGGAATAAATATAAAACCGTGAAACATAAAATAATAATTCAATACTTACAGACTTTTGAGATTTCTAACGACTGTGGGAGCTTATCAATTATTTACAATTCAGTATACTTTATTTAACTCTAGTTTTGAAATTCCGTTATTTTCCTTGATTCCTAGATCCTGTCCTTTTTTTCACTTAACAAATTGCTTCTCTCCTTACTCTAAGGCAACTCACTTACTCTCTGACTAGAACTGCCACCCGAAGTATCACTATACGTAACTTACCTTTCTCTACATCGTAACTACCTTAAAACTCGTTTTATTTCCCCACCCGAAATGAAGCTTGACCAAATGGTCAATTATGATTGGTCACTTGTGACTAATAGGCGTTACCTAAACTCCAATAGTCGTTCGTTCTTTCATTGGTCAATAATATATAAACATTTAAAAAACACATCATTACATTAATATATCAACTACGCATGACTAATTTATCAATTTCTCGGTGGACAAAATGGTTTGGCAACGTCTTTTTGTTAGTTCATTTATCAGGTAGTCATTGGGCGTGTATTTGTAACACTTGTGATACATCTTAAGTTAAAGATTGACAAATTAAAGGTTGATAAATTAAAGTTTTTTAAGTCCATTGAATGGATATTTCTAGACCTACACGGTGCAACTCCAGAGAAACACAGATGATTGTAAAAATTTTAAATAAAAACTTAGTACGATTTCACATGCTAACGCGTATCAGCAGATATATACATCCCGGCACGTTTGATAAATTCCAGGATTATCATAAAACCCTTTTTCGTGTTTTTCAGGGGAATTAACGGGTTTCTCAAGCAGGGACTGGAGATTCCGACCGACTGTTACTAAACATATTTAATCGTACAGCATTATGCCAAATGCTGTGTAACAAATAGAGGTCGTTGGTATCTAAGAAGCACTCTTTATATTTACTGTCCCCGTGTTTACCCATTATTCAGGAATGAACGACAGAAAGTGACTTAAATGCACTTGTTAGGATAACGTGAACGTGCATTGCTTAGTTGAATAGAGCTTTTGGAAGGGGGCCAAAATTTAACTTAGGAGATGGTCACCCAAGGGTTTGCTCCAAAATATGTGTAGTAAACAAAGATAGCAATTCGACGTTTGACAAAGCATTTGGCAAACGTCGATTTCGATTTTGTATGTTGACATGTTTTGAAATGAATTGAAAGTTTCCTTTTATCAGTTCCTAGTTTCGTCCAAGAAATATTTAGGTATTTCTCAGCAAATATAAAAATAATACCCATCCGCATAACTTGCAGTACTTTCTTTCACATCAACGAAAACCTCTATGAGTCATCGCTTCATTACGATCCCCATGCGTAACACAGCTTAAATCGATTGAAAAAATCATGGAGGGGACAGTTGTCAGGAAGTAGTAAAGGCCTGAGGGCTGAAAAGATTTTTTTTTTTTTCCGCGCTAAATTTCAATTTTATAACAATTGGCCTACTTATTATATTTATTTATTTTATTTTTTTTATTATTATTATTTTGCTTATATTTTATCCCGGATTATCGCTTCATAATTCGATTTTTGTTAGTTTAAGTTAAGTTTAAAAATATTATTGCTTTTTCAAGGTATATGAAGAAAACCGAGTAAATTATCTTTCATCGATTTTGTTTGCAATATCGATATTTTTTGTATTGATCGTCAATGGACAGATTTGAACAAACAAGACTGAGTGTTACTGTCAATTGATTTTTGTTTTTGCACATTTGCCAGATTGATGACAGAATTTGAAGGGTTCATTCAACTACCATTCATTCAACTCCCAGGCATCTGGATGTGACACGAATCAATATAACCCGAAATGAAATTCCCACGCCTATATTTGTTCAATTTAGTCTCAGTTGTAGTTAAAGGTTTGTCAAGTGAAATTTATTCCAGTCAATTTTTAAACGTTAGTTAACACTTTTACCAGAAGGTTGCTTGAAGCTATATCAGTTTCTTGTACAGTTAATATAAAAAAAAAATGTATTTGATTATAATCCCGATATACAATAACGCCAACCATCTCAAAACTCTAAAAATTATAGAACATTCTGCGAAATATGACAACTTCTTTAAATTGGTTAAACTCTCACTTGTATGAGAGATAACCATGCAGGGAAAAGCTCTAGCCCACAACCTACATCATATGGACTGGTATTAATACTGGAGCCTCCACTCTTTGTGATATACTTATATGCGTAACTTTTACCTGCAAAAGATTGCTTAGCTGCTAAAGTTGCTGATGGTATGACTATCTCTGTATGAAAATACAATGGAATATCGTCGGCTCCGTTGATTGAGCGTTGGACAACAGATTCCACTTCACTGAACCAGGAGTAGGTTCGAAAACTCCTGTCGACCTTAAGTATGTGAGGGAAATTTTAGGGTGGCTGTGGAGACCGCAGGTTGGTTTATACGAGGTTTCTTCCCGGTTTTCCACCATACACAAACAACGCAAAGTCGTCATATAAGTGAATTGACGTTAAACACCACTCAGATAAATCAATCAATCAAACTATTAGAAATTGTGGTACACTGGTAACCATATGATATTAAATTTTAAAAGATCTTACTAGTTCTTACTAACTGTTTCGAGGCATTGTTTGCCTAGTATATCTACTAAACTCTCTGGTGTTCCTTAGAACAAAGTAATATGGTCAACACAACCAGAGATTTTAGGGAAAAACTTCCTCAAGTAACCTTATATCGTCTTTTTAAACTACACTAGCAATGAGTACGTCTTTTACTGTCAGCCAAATAACACCCATATCATTTTACTTATAAACTATAAATGGATGAAAGTAGAAGAAATGATTAAGTTAAAATGCTAACTTTAAATACAAATCTGTAAATTAAACGGCCCCAGCTTGCCGCTTTTGTTCCAAACAAAAATGTACATACCCGCATGTGTGTGATATCCATCTTCCTGCCTATACATTTTAAATACATGAAAAACAATTTATGATCGATAAAACTGATGTATGATGTAAGAGTGTTAAGAGCATCATATGTGTCCTATTAAACATCCTGAATAACACCTGCTGGGAAACTGTTTATATGGATTGCACATGTGCTTGTCTTGCAACTCTTAAACATTAGATATTGATGTATTGCTGAGGCGTGGCAAAGTTAAACATTTATTTTTTTTACACTTGAACAACACACGATGTGTTCCGTCTGAGACTTGTCCTGAACAACCATTAAACCAACACCAATAAAGAAAGCAATGACCGCGATGTATGCAAAACATTTAAATGGGATACACACATGCGATACTTAGGGTTAAGCTGTGTCAAACATTTAACGCGTTACAACAGATAACAGTGAAGAAGTTAAACCGATCCATGAACATTATACATAAGACTGCGGGTGGTGGGCGAAAGCCTTCTGTGCCTTAGTGCTCCTAAAGTTTCGGGGCTTCAGGAAATCATTTCGTTTTGGTGTACTGTTGTTACCCTAAATCCTCAACAAATTCGACCTCTAAGGGATCAAATTTGAGTAATTTATTGATTGTTTAAGTGTGAATTTTGAACTAAAACTTACATTTTCTTGTAATTTAAAGTCTGAACTTCATAAAAAAAAACTAATCAAACAAACATTTTTAAAGCTCTGTTTGCTGCAAAAAATGTTTTACCCGTAAGGAACTGAATACAATGACAGAACGTAAGCGATTTATTTGTTTGATGTGTTTAACATCGAACTCCAGCGTTAACGAAGTATGGACCCCCCCTCGAAAGTTGAGCTATACCAATCCTATAACTTGCATGCAGTCTGTAAAGACTACTCTCTCGCCTGGATGCTTCACCGATATAGTTTACCTGTTCGAGACCATCTTCGGATCCGCTTGAACTTATAATCGAATTTTACTGTCAGTTTTATTAAATTTAGAAAACAAAATTTGAAGCGGAGGCCGCCATGTTACCAAAGCATGCAATACCAAAGCATAAATAGCTAACAGTTAATTCATTGGAAAGGATATATTCTGATTTGTATAGACGTTCCCTTTGTCCTCAAAAAATGAAATACCATAAAACATGTTAATAAAGTAAATGCTTATGTCAAGATGTGAACTTCGATTCTAATTTAAATTGAAAAACGAACTGTCAATCAACGATCGTGAAATCTGCTTGATGAGGTGTTATCTGGTTAGAGGATAATGTATTATCGTTTGATTAATTAACTACTTGCGTGAGCTAGCTGTTCATTATTCCTACCACAGTTCATCAATTACCTTTATAATCGAAAATGACATAAGTAATCCTCTCTCAGGATTATAGCTGCTGATTCCGAAGTTAGATACCGTTGATGTAATGTAATGAGAAAAATATTACTCAGCGTCCATATATATCAACACATGCGCCTTTAGGTTATCCAGATCAACTCGAGATACAGGTCTATCTAGAAAATTGTCTATGAAAATTTATCTAGAACATGAGATAATTAATCGATATCCCTGTGCCAGTGTGATTACTCTTGACAAAAATATATATCAACACGTTCTAGAAATATCTCGGAAAAAAGTTATCAGTCAGATGTTGACTTGAGTTCTCCGCCATTCTCTCAAGGGTTGTACCAGTATGTGCAGACAGGAATAATACATGTCGATCGTTGAAATATTTATAAATATTTCACAACAAATTTTGTTTCAAGATTGACTTGCTTGAAAATACGGAAGCCTACGATACAGGTATCTAGTGTATGCTATTTTTATGATAGATGGTACAGGTATTGGATCTTCAAGAAAAACGACATTCACCACATCAGTTTCATATTGTTTGATTTACAGTCAGGTAATTTGATTGAAACTGGTTATGTTTATTCGATTAATATTCTGTTGCAAGCAGATTATTAAGAAACATTTAACCAAGTTTAAATCCAATCAGATATGTAAATATGTTGTTCAACATATCGTAAGAATGCCTCCTGAGTATGATGTTATTACATGAAGTCTCATTCCTATGTCGTTTACTATGAATGGGCAGAGCTACGGTTATAATGGTAAGAAAGGATTACATAAATGAGGCAGAGCGTCAGTTGAGTAATCTTGACCATTATAAAACACTAGATTATCCTATTTGACCGGAAAACAGGATGAATTTCAACGAAGTAATCCTGTCTTTAGAGGATCAAAACATCCTCACTATACTAGGCAAGGCGATTATCTACTAGCAGGACGGGAATCCAAAAAAAACCTATTTTACATTCTTCCGAAAATCCATAAACCACAGGAGAAATGGCCTCAACCGTGTATGCCCCCAGGTAAACCTATATTATGAGACTGTGGTTCTAAATCTTACCACATTTCAGAACTTATTGATTACCATCTCAAACTAATAGCCATCAAGCACCCCAGTATTATCAAAAACAACGAGGCATTTCTTAATAATTTTTCTGAAATTCAGGTTCATAAAGACGTCATATTAGTGATCCTTGACGTAGAATCTATGTACACCGATATCGATATTGCGGCTGGCCTTCAGTCTGTTGAAAATGCATTCCATAGGTATTCCGATTCACGCCGTCCTTCTACTGAGGTATTGAAACTGTTGGAACTCAGTTTTGAAAATTAATGATTTTCGAATTCAATGGTCGAATATGCCAGCAAATAAAAGGCTGTGCTATGGGCAAAAGATTCAGTCCCAATTTTGCCTCTATTGTTATGGCAGAGTGGGAACATGAAGCCCTTGGAAAGTGTGGTAAACAGCCTCAGTTGTACCTTATATATTTGGATGATATATTTATCCCTTGGCAGCATTCTAGAGATGATCTTCATCTCTTCATCTCTACTTTAAATCAACATGATCCAAATATTCAACTTCAAGCTACTATTAGCCTGTCTAGTGTAGATTTTTGGATGTCACAGTCTACAAAGGTGTCAATCTCGCTGTAACAGGGATGTTGGATTATAAGGTATTCTTTAAACCTACGGATACCCA
>JAVFBZ010156554.1:0-18416 GCA_032466195.1 Katharina tunicata | reverse complement strand
ATACAATCAGTACATAAACAAAGATTGAGTGACAGCTGTCTAGACTACTGGGATAAGTTATTTTATTGGCATCTACAAACATCATACATGTACATATTGCTTAGTTACCAAAGTTCATAATAACTCTTAAAATTCTACAGGAACTCTTGTTGTTTTAAATTGTCAAATTTGGTTACCTTCATTTTTACATTTTTGAAGTATATAATAAAATACTAATATATTTTTGTAGACGTGTAGAGAAAGAAGAAATAGTTATATATGTATGCATTAAATTATCCAGCTAATGAGATGATGTATCAATTTTAAATAGTCGATATCCCGGTGCCAGTGTGATTTTTCTTGACCCAAAATAAATGATATTTATCCTTCACATTAATGATTGCATGACATCACATATACAGTTAATAAGTCTTATTTGGCAGTATTTTGGGTTTTATAACCTCTTCCTCCAAGGTTGGATGACTTGGCCAGAAGTGTGGCCAATGAATGAAGCTCTATATTATTATTACAGAGATATATGTGAGCTATTTACAACTGAACACACCCACCACTGATTAGGGTTTTAGGATCACTTAAGGTTACCACACTCATGAGATGGTGTGCCAGCCCAATCGGTGGAGAAAATCATTCTTACAAAAAGAGAAAGCACCATGATCCATTTATAGGACCCCACAACAAATTGGATTCCTGATGTCCCTTAGCTCAGAGAGCACCAGGGCACAGGAGGTTTCCAACTATGCAATCCGCGCAATGATGCTGATTATTATGGAGATATACATGTATGTGAGCTATTACAACACAACCCACCACCACTTGGTGATTAACGTAGTATTAACACACACCCATATACCTAAATATAAACAAAACAGGTCTATAAGGAACTGAAAATAGCCTTCTCAGTCCATTGCAGGATATTTAGCTCAAAAAAGATTTGCCTGACAGTGAGTGGTGGTATATAAATGCCTTTTCTATTTTTATTGTATAGTTATGCCCTCAGAATTGGTTACTAACCATAGTAAGAGCATTATAGTGTAGAAGATACATGTTTAAACACATCCTTGTTTACATATACTGCTGTGCCATATTTAGGAAATGGCTGATCTCTTCCATTTTAATTTTTTGCTAATTTACATAAGATTGAATTCTTAATAGACATTCATATACAACAGACTTTAACATGTACAAGCTGTAAATCAATTGCTGGTTCGCCGAGGTATTTTGCTGGATGTATTTTCAATGTATGTGGGAGGAACTGAAAATAGCCTCCTGTTTTCCATAGCAGGGAATTTATCTTTTAAAAGACAGCTTGGCTCCAATTCCATGTCTATATTTATTGTATGGTTATGAACTAGATGTACTGGAGTACTGTAGGTGAACCATCTCTGGTTAAGAAAACATAAAAATCAACTCGTTTTAGATTGGAGTATATGGAATAAATTTTTTCGACATTTGGGAAATTGTGAAACTGTGGAACACTTTCAACCTTTCACATGAAATTTGTCATCAGCTATGGCTTTAATACCGTTCACGGTAGAATGTAGACATTACTTTTAATACCGTTCAAGGTAGAATGTAGACATTGCTTTTAATACCGTTGAAGGTAGAATGTAGACATTGCTTTTAATACCGTTCAAGGTAGAAGGTAGACATTACTTTTAATATTGTTCAAGGTAGAATGTAGACATTTTCCCCTATGTGAATCAGCATAATAAGACAAAAACTTGATACGGCTACAGCTCTGGCGATAGAGGCCTTTTGAAACAAACTGTCCTAGGGCCTGTTGTGTTCTCCCAAGTTTCTACCTAAGCAGGTAAAGCACAATGGAGAATGCCTGATAAGCAAGTTCCCATATAAATTAAATGTTTTATCGTTAAATTCTGTGATCGCAAAATAATTCAAAGATTTTGAATGAAGGCACCTCTTTTAATCTGGAGGAATTCTGTAAGTGTTGCTCACTTGGGGGAGTTTTCACGATCTTTATTTCGGGGCAGGTAACCTATATCAATGGAGCTCTGTAAAGCAGCGGTTATGTGGGCATCAAAAAAGTTAACTAAACTGAGCCGGCTCTGATCCATATCGGAGCCCGCATTTTTTTGTTTGCCAGTTAATGGCGATTTGCAATTACACGCAATTTGACAGCCCTGCCAGCAGACGTCCCAGTACTCTTTGCACACTGCCAGTTAGCCAACAGCGGCACAAAGGAAAACGTTGTGACATTCCAAGAACGCCACCCGAAGGTAACTAAACTGATGCGAATTAATGTTAACCCATCAAATTTGGTGTGTCAAAAAGGCAGACTTCTGATCCGTTCAGATTTAGCCCACCTTGTTTGTTAGTGTAAATGCAAAAATAAAATCTGATCCGGATCAGAGCTGGTTCAGACCCACAAATTTTTCAAATCTGAGCATGCATAACATGTAGGTTTGTTAAGTGGTAGAGGTTTCGAATTTGTTGAAGATTTAGGGTAGGTTAAGTTTTGGATATAATAGGACCTCTTTACCATATAACACTACAGGAGCATGTACCGATATATTAAAGAATAGGGCTTGGGAGTCTAATGTAGTGGCCATGTGTCGTCAGACGGCTTCTGTGTCTGGACACTTCGACAGTGCTTATTAATAACGCTTTATGGTTCCTGTTAAGGCTTTGTATAAACAAGTTATAGCCATTTCCAGAGAGCAAATCATCAGTTGATATTTACCTTACTCGTGAGGGAAATAATGCTGATGGATTGTAAACCAATTAATTTCCATTTCCACTAGCACCTGGCAACAGAACAGGGTGAAGATGTAAGCATGATCAAATCATAACTTCAGTATTTCAAATATTATATAGAGCCTGCTTATCTAGGCGAACCACAGGGAATTAAATCTCCAACACAGTTGTCAAGATTCTGACTCTCAAGGGACTTAATTTAACAGCTGGTATAGCCGGGCAATAAATGCAGCCAATATTTGTGACCATTAGCTCTAGTTGAACATTTGTTTGTTGTTATTTTAAATTTTTTTGTGTCTTTAAAAAGTGACTGTTAACAGTATATTCGTTATTTGGGGGAGATAACACTCTCTGAAGATTCTGAACTAGAATCTGTTCAGTAATCAAAGAGTGTTATCCCCAACAAAAAAACTGGTTTATGCAGTTCTCCAGGTTATGTCACTCATATGGCGATGTGCCAGCCCAATGAGTGAAGGATACCACCCTCGACGTCACTGTAAAAAGACAGGACACTTAGCAACAAATCAGCTTCCTGCATGATGCTTCTTAGGCAGCTGAGAGAGCATCAGGCATCAAGATGCTCCTGCCCAACCATCAGCCACTGGTCGCAAATAAAGAAGCATTACTGACCAAATGTTTAAAATCTGTTACTGGGAATTTTTGGACTTTTTACATGACAGTGTTAAATTTTACCAGAAACGTGTGTTGAACATATCTACATATTGATTCCCATCCCAGTTGAGTGATTTTGAGGATAAAGTAGTCCCACATTGAACTAGAGAAGCATGAATATAGAATGTTGCGTGGGAGTTAATGGTAATGGATGTAACTTGTTAGACTGCTTACCCTAAATCCTCAACAAATTTGAACTTTGATTTATAAAGTAATTTATTGAATTTATCAATCTGAATTTGGAACTAAAACTTATATTTTCCTGTAGATTCAAATTTCAAGATTGTTTTTCTACAATTCTAAGCGTTTGCATAACATGTAGTTTGTTTAGTAACTAGTTGTAAAGGGGTATAATATGTTGAGCATTTATGGTATGTGTGTGTTACAGTACTTATTAATAAAGCTTAATGGTTTCTGTTTCTGTTTTATCCACATGCAAACAGGTTATAGCTTATGACCAATACCAGAGAATATATTACAATGTTATTCATTGTCAGGCGCAATGGAAATTAAAACTCTAATAAAAAGGGAACCATATTTGCCGCCAAGAGACAAAACAAGTAGGCTATGCAAAATTGTACAAAAACAATTTCTAAAATGTGTAAAAACCTATAATCAATTGACAGACTAAGCTTTGTTTACAATTTACTGAATACTAAGTCACTTTCTAATTTTATACATATCATAATTTACAAACAATTTTTCAATTAATGATTAAAGTCTCATTTTGTGATGATGCAGGTTGATGATACATATTGATGTTAAAAATAATTTTGTAGCAAAATTTTTTAAAGCTAGCTTTTGTTTTTTTTGTTTCTAAATTATTGATTATAAAACTTGTTGAATACATAAAAATTGTTGCATGCCCAAAATATCAAATCTCAAACCAAGATTAGAAAATTATCTTGGTAAAAAAAACCCACAACAATTAATCTCAAAGCCAAGAAAGTTATTTTGTGCTTATATTTCTGGTTGTCATTTTGACTTCTTGCACGCATGTCGTCATGACAACTCCTGAGATCAAGGCGACCATTTTGTCAGAACATCACAGAGAGTCAACAGTTGAGAACATGCACAGGTCATCAGCAATAGGGAACACAAGCTGGTCATATTGATTTAAAGCTCTCTAGCAGACAAATGAAATACAGAGGAGGAATTTCAAGGCTGATTTGTCCCTGTTTGGCTGCCCTGGGGTGATTGGCACAGTCCCTTAAGGCCATATTGCTGAGGGCAGTCCGAAAGGGTAACCAGATGTTAAGGGTGGGCAGGTGTATTACATTCAGCTGGAATCAGAGAACTCTCATTTCCAGGTTTAAGAGGCAGCCTCATATACACATTATACATTGTAGACACAATTAATATATCTTGGTTTTATTGATAAAAATTTTGGTTAATTGCCAGGGTTACATTTCAGTTCAGAGCATATGCCTACAAGCCATTACTTCTAAACTGATCTAGAATCTAAATTTCAAAACAGTCAATGAAGATATGAATACTATACCGGTCTTGAGGCTTTTTTAAAAGTTCGTTGAGAATTTTTTCGGGTTTGTTATTTACTGGAAGTTTATATATGTAAGCTTATATATATTTTTTTTAAGGTGGGAATCAGTTTTCAATTCAGACTTATTATTTTTTTGTGTACATTCCACAATCTCCGCATGCTACAAGTTAAAAAAAAATACACGTACATATATAACTTGTCTTAGTCTGTAAATGTGTTTACTGGTTTTTTTTTTATGTCAAGTCCCAAATCCTGATATGAATTACAACTGTCATATGAGCAAGACCATTCTTAATTGTGATAAAATTATTTTTTTTAAAAAGATAAATCCAAGATAAAGTAAATTGATTAAGACTATTCTTTGACTCAAATACCGGTATTTGTATGATAATTCAAACCGTTGTTGAAATGTTGAATTCAAGCTGAAAAACAGTATTGTAGGTCCTTCTTGTTGCAGTAATGTAGAAAAAAATACTTTCATGTAGTAAGCCTTATAATTCATTTTGAAGGTGCAAAATATTCAGAATGCGCCCCTTAGTATCATGGAAGTGACAGTTTACAGTGCGGAAATCTAATATTGGCATGCCCCATATTATTTGCTTGGTCAGTTTTTTTAACTGTGGAATCATAATAATTTTTTCCATTACTGCAAAGAGTATAGCCTGTAGTATACTTGGAGGTCATTGGTCCGAAGGTCTGCTGGTCCAAAGTTTGAGTTTAAATTTATTGGAGCATACAAATCTATTTTTACAGACTTAAGCCGGCTAATTTTAAGTCACATATGCACTCAAATATTCTGTATTATGGGTTTTCACAGAATCATATGAATTATATATATTTTCATAAAAAAGTACAAGTTAGAGGTATTTCGTTAATTCTACCCCCAGATTTGAAGGTAAAGGTAGTTTAAAAAGCCTGGTATTAAAAAGTAAAAAAAATCTGAAAATTCTGCCAGCATTTTTAATTGGAAATGTGTCAATCTGCTGTCACAGCTCAGACACGCTTTGATGTACTGACGTCACTTCTAGTCAACCATGTTAGCCACACCCCTTACAAGGTTCAAAATGTTGGCTCGTTACAAACAAGGTCATTCACCGCGGCTGGATCAAAGTCATTGTGAGGAAATATGGCCAGCCCTCTTTCTGTTAAATTTGAATAACTGCTAGATTTCTCATGGTCCGTTACAAGCTTTGTACCCAATGAATAATCTTTATTTTAACGTGACTGTTTTAACTTTTGAACAAACATCAAATCTTGTAAAAATCAAGGCAAACGGACTTAGTTGAAAAATTTAATGTCTGTTATTAATGGTGGAGGTGACAATAAAATCCTCCATTCTTACACATGAAACAGTATACAGTTATACAAGTAGACCGAGGCCAAAGGCCGAATTGTATAGACTTCTGTGCGTCTGTATAAAACTGTGTACATGTAGACCAAATGAAAAGGCCTTAACTGTTTTCTACATGAGGATTCTTAGATTAGCATTTTGTACAACTTAGATCAAAGCAGACGACATCTTAGACACAGAAAATCGAATAGTCATCGGTGATTGGTTTAAAATTGACAAGGGGTATAACAATATTTATTAAATATATGTGATAAACAGTTATATACAACTGACTTTCAATTTGTATATATCTTTTAAAATATCTTTTATATGTTTTAAAGGAAAATGTTAACTTTTATTGTACAAACGGTAGTCCTGCGTATATGTGTTTTATGGATGCTTCCAAAGTTTTCGATCGGGTAAACCATTGGACTATGTTAAAGAAATTGATTGACCGGAAAATACCAATGTACGTTGTGCGGTTAATTTATGTTTGGCTAAATGTTCAGCAATTTTCAGTTAAATGGGGTACCGCCTCTCCAATTTTTTCAGCGTATGTAGTGGAGTCCGACAAGGCTGAGTATTCTCCCCTTCCTTGTTTACCATTTACCTTTACGATCTTGATGTACAGTTGTCTGATATAGGAGTGGGTTGTAATATTGCTGGTACGTTTGTGAATCACCTTATATATGCAGACGACATGTGTTTGATCTGTCCATCAGCTAGATCAATGCAACTTATGTTAAAGACGTGTGAATCCTTTGCAAAGCTGAATGATATAGTTTTTAATACTAAAAACACTGTGGTGTATATTATTTAGGCCTAAACTGTATAAGTCATTTGTACCTCCAAATGTTAGATTAAATGGTAATTTGTTGCAGTTTGTTGATAACTAAGCTTATACATATTTAGGACAAATTATCAATTGTGATTTGAACGATAATCAGGATATAGAACAACAGAAGCGAAAGCTATGTATTAGAGCAAATTTTTTATTGAGGAAGTTTATGGGCTATGGCATGTACACCAACTGTTAAAAAATCCTTGTTTCAAACTTATTGTACAACTATATATTGTTCCCAGTTGTGGCACTCATTTTCAAAACGTACTTATAATAATATAAGGGTTATGTACAACAACTCTGGTGGTTGATGCGATACCGTTACGACTGTAGTGCTAGTTACATGTTTGTCATTAATGGAGTTCCATCGTTTAATGAGCTCATGAGAAGCTGTATCTACAGGTTTATGACAAGACTAGAAAGGTCAACATATAATATAATACATGTGTTACTGAATTCTGATGTGCAATTACATTCTCCATTACGAGCGAGGTGGTTATATTTGGTGTATGATTTGTGAATTCAATCTTATATGATATATAATGTTTATACTGCATTAAGCTTATCTCATGTTATATATATATTTATTATGTTTTTGCATAAAGGAAGAGAGTGAACATTTTTGTTTGTCTCCACCGGGATTCAAACTCGGTTCCCTCTATATGTGTATGTGAATTGTATTTTTGTAAATTTTTTTTTCTTTTCTTCAACTATGGACCTTGAAATAAAGAATCATCAATTACAGGTTATGCATTGACCATGTGATACATTTCAGCCAATGGATGATTAGAAAATATTATATAATCACCAAGTCATATAATAAAAGTAAATATTCACAAATGGCTTAGTTATTTGTTTGTTTGATTGGGGTTTTACGCCATACTCAAGGTTATTTCACTTATATCACCCAATTGTTGAAGGAAACTACCGTCAACGACGCTGACAACATATGCAAGACAGGACAAAACATTTGCAAAACATGAACAAAACAGGACGCCACCACAAATTGGCATCCTGATGATCCTGTACCCCTTTAGCTATGAGAGCACCAGGGTACAGCCATGAGACTCCCACCCAACCAGCTGCTGGCTTCATTAAATCGAGCCCTTGGGGGTAATAGAAGTTGATACTTTTGACAAGGGAGAGAAGAATTGAGTCATTGAGAGGAAAGACAAGTGTGGACAAAAGAGATTAATTAGGACCGGTGTTATATTACAGTTAGATCATCCATCACTATTTCACGCACTCTGCCTGTTTCCACAAGGTTGTAAATCCTGTAAACAATTCTTCCAGGATTTCTGTTTAAGACACGCAATGTCTCAAATATTTTCTGAATCATTAGTAGCTTTAATGTAGCTACAGAACTGTGCCATGCTAAAACATTGTAATTCCCGCATCGTACAGGGCAATGCGGAGCACAAATTTGAAACTTACTGTCTTATTCGATAGTTATTATACATTTCCTCCAATTCTTTGTGTAGTTTTTATCAAAATATTGTATTTGAAGTAACTTCTGAGTGTGAAAAATTCGCTATGCGGCAGTAATTTCTAAACAAAAGTCGAATGATTGAGGGAGATTTTCGAATTTGGCCGGCATCTACACTCGTTAACAAATAAAATTATCTTTTACATGTTACTAATTAAGAGGTGAGCATTTTTGATACATAAAATATCTCTGAAAGTTCAATATACCAAACAGAATTATAAATCACTTAATTGGACAAGTTAAAACCAATAAATGCCAAAACTAAAAATTAAACATTTTTGTTCAGTACTGTTCTGTATTGTTATATATGGATTACGTATAGAAGACTAATAACGATATAGATCTCTGCATCTAGCTTTGATGATGTGAGGATATTTAAAAAAAAAAAAAATTAAATTCATCTATTTTTCTTTGATGGTCTGAGACACCAACTTTAATGCAATAATTCTGTGTGTTTTAAATAGAATGACAGGATATCTGTAAACAAATAAACAAATTTAAATTTACAATGAAATTTTTGCACAATTTAAAATAATTTCTTTTTGTATTTTTCTTTGATTGTAAACACCAATTTTAATGCACTAATTCTGTATTTTAAACTACTGTGTTTAAAATAGAATGATAAGATATCTGCAAACAAATACACAAATTTAAATTTTCTATGGAATTTGTGCACAATTTAAAGTAAATTTTGGTTTTACATGTATTTTTCTTTGATGGTCTGAGGCGCCAACTTCAATGCAATAATTCTGTGTTCTTAAAATAGAATGACAGGATATATTTGCAAACAAATACACAAATTTAAAAATATGAAATTTGTGCCCAAATTTAAAGTAAATTGGTGACTGCATGTTTGCCCATTGTGATTGAAACGGAACTCGTCCCTGAAGGATATCTCTTCAGTATTAATTACAGAATTGAGGATATCCTGGTCTTTTCCTCAGAATATAAAAGAGATCAATCCAGAGATGGAATTTCAGATAGCTTTGTTAATTTTCATATTGATTCACAGTTACTTACAAAAGAGGATAACATATGTTAAAGGTAAGCAAAAAGGTAAGAGCGAAATTGCTCTTAGGGGTCTTTTTACGCAATACAACCCTCCTACTCATTGATTTGCGTTTTACACCATACTTAAGGTTATTTCACTCATATGATGGTGTGCAAACCCAATCGGTGAAGGAAGCCACCCAGAATGATGCTGGCAACACGAAAGACACCACATAACATTAACAGGAAACGACAAGAAATCCATTTCACAATGTCCGTTAGCTCAGAGAGCAACAGGGCACTGCAGGCTCCCACCTAACCACCTGCACCTTCTTACTTATACACATAGTGTTAGCCAAAGGGGTGTCTCGGTGTCTTTGAGACATCCTGAAATCCATTTGAGACACCCTTATTCAGTCAAAATTAACATGGGAAAGATAGGAAAAATGTCAAATGAGACACCCTGTTTCTCTAAAAATAGTGATTTGAGACACCCTGTTTTTCCACACACACATGTAATCTATTAGCACTAGGACTACTGACCTAAACCTCACTTCCTTATCCCCCGTAGCATTGCCTGTATTGTATTTGGTAAATTTATTCATGGGGTTGGATTACATAAGCTTATTCTCGGTGAGAATTATATGCACGATTACGCAGAGCTAGAATTCTGTAAATCTACAGCCCATTTGAATCAATCAGTAGCTTGGTTTTTAATGCCGTCCTCATGGGCATTTAATCTCTGTTACAGCATGTACATACATGTATGTAGATGCAGAGTTCTGTATCGTTATTAGTTTATAACGATACAGTACAGTGCTGAACAAAAATGTCTAATTTTAAGTTCTGGCACTTACTGGTTTTAACTTGTCCAATTGAGTGATTTTCAATTTTTGTTCAGAAAAATTGAGCTTTCCGAGATATTTTAGGCATCAAAAATGCCCTCCTTGCACATTGGTAACATTAAAAATGTAATTTTATTTGTCAACGAGAGTAGCAAGATGGCGGCTAAATTCGAAAATCATTAGCAATAACTCAAATTTGGTTTTGAAATTACGGCCACAGAACGACTTTTTACTTCAAATATAATATTTCGATAAAAACTATACAAAGAATTGGAGAAATGGATAATAAGTATTGAGAAAGACGGTAAGTTCCAAATATGTGCTCCGTATGCAGGTATTACACTGTTTAAGCATGGCCCAGTTCTGTAACTAGTAGGCTAAAGATGCAACAATAAAGTGTGAGGCTTGTGACTCTGATAGATGTTCTTCCCATGCTACAGACTCCACGAATATGCTTGAAACATTCCCTCAGACAAATCAGGCCGAGTGGTTGGGCAGGAGGTAGCCTGCTTTGTTTTGGTGCTCTCTGAGCTAAGGAGCAACAGGAAGCTGATCTACTGTGCTGTCCTTTTTTTTGTCCTGTAAATGTATTGTGGTGTCTTCTGCATTGCCATTGTCGTTTAGGGTGGTTTCCTTCACCTATTGGGCTGGCACGTCGTCATGGGTAAAATCACATTAAGTACGGTGTTAAAACCCAATCAAACAAACAACAATTTATTAGATAAAGAAAACAAGCTTTACGACTGGCAAAAATGAAAAGCAATACAGGACTTTGACAGGACTCCACAACCTGACACCCTCTTTGGTCAAGGAGCCACAGAGCTTAAGACGTTTCCTGCAACCACACACCAAATTGCCACGGAATTACATTCTGCAGACACTCTTCTTCCCTCTCAACTGATAGCACTAAAAAATAGGAGCTACATGTAGGCCTTCATGATACTGTAACCCAATCATGGTTAAATCAGCTCTAGCCCAAATGTTGATTTATCCCCACTGACATTTTCTAGCATTTGTGTTATATTCTGGCCATATTTACCAAAGCTTTCTCTGCAGCATATTGCACTTATTTTTCGTTCCAACATGGACAACCTGGTTATGTCAGGCTATAATTCCTTCAATCTTTCAGAAATTCCGGCATTATTCACAAATGGGAAATTTTGCTGTCCTGTCTTGCTTCTTTATCTTGCCAGTTGATTACCTTGGAAACTTGTTGTTTTAAATACACAAATTAGGTCGGTGTTTATGGTGAACCATAAGTAGACCAAGTCTTCATTAAGATAGAACATGTATACACAATGACTAGCTGACTTCATTCAATGTTATCCACATCATTGGAGAGGGGGCTTTTATTAGTACAATGATCCTATTAATCACTTAACACCTTGTCATTAGTCTGCTATCAGTCACTTTCACAAGCTCATGGTAAACTAAACTACTAATTATTTGTAATGGTTAAATTTGTGTTTGTCCCAGTGAGACCAAGCTGTCTATTTCTGGACATGTATTTGCATAAGAGTCCTCATTTCACATAGTTACTATTGAACAGTGTTTGGATATGTTATAAAGCTCCATGTAATGACCTCTGGCCCACTACTGATTTCCCCAAAATTGAGAAATGTATCAAATCAATCTTCCTAAGATGAGTTTTATTATGATACCACAAGAAGAACCTGTTTTACCGGCTCTCAACCCACATAAAGCCATCAGGCCTCAGCATGAGACAATTCAAAATTACCCAGAATGCATCTAAAGCCATTCTTACCCCTGGAGTCTTCATTTAACAAAGAGCTATTTCTAACGGTGGGGTATGTGAATGAAGCAGTCTGGTGGTTGATCACATGATCATCCAGGATGTATAGATTACTGTGTTTATTTGCTACCATACACAGAGATATCACTGACATTAAACAGCGCTAATGGATGATTCTCCCTGACAACTCTTCTCAACTCCTCTTTTGGTATATTGACTAATTCTGTCTCACTGTCTGTACAGTATTTTGCATCAATAAATTAAATTACTTTATAATTAATACTTCTAATTAAAATGCTACTTATTTAAGAGGCATTTTTAAAAGTAGTCACTAGTAATTTCTCAAATTATGTTACCACCCAAGCTGCGGGAAAAATATATATTTCTTGAAGTTGGATTCAAATAAATGAAATAATATACGATTAGATAAGTGCTTTATTTATAATCGATTTTGATAACAATATAACATCAGCTCACCATGGAGCTATTATCACCGACTTGCCACAATTATAACAAATACAGGATTAAGAACAAAAGACACGCATGCACACACCACACAACCGCACAACTTAAATAAACGATAATTAGACAAAACATTAAATAAATAGTTAATATTGCTTAGATGTTAAAAGCATTGCATTTACAGAAAATTCGTCAGGAACATACTCGATATTTAAAATTTCTACTTTCCAATAAAACGTTTGAAATCACACACAACTACACAACTTAAATAGCAATACTTTAAACATTAAATAGGATATATATATTACAACTATTACAACTATAAAACACACCACATTCAAAAATGTCGTTTTTTTTCCCTTCTTTTTTGGTTGACATGAAATTATTATTTTTTTTTTAAAAATATTGTTTAATATTTGATATTGCTAAGATGTCAAAAGCATTGTATTTACAGAAACGGATTCAAATAGGTTATATCAACATCTTGACCGTATTCAGAATATCTGCGTGACTGCATGAAGTAAATCAACTGGAGCCTCTAATACAAAGTCCCCTTTTTTAAGTTTTGAAGTACAAATGGACTGTTAGGCAACACTGACGTCAAACCCCCCTGGGTGCTTTCCAATTGAGCCCATGTGATGAAGAGCCCTGATTCATCTGCATCGTTTGGATCTGAGTTTTTCGCCAGTGTTTGATGATTAAGTTAACATAGCTAAATTAACTGTCACAGTGTTACATCTTTTGTTCTGCTTTACCTCCATCCCGTTTTAACATGTGTCTCTCACAAGTACTAATTACCTTGACGTGGACAAAATAACAAGTTGTATACTAGTGGGTCTGCAGCGACCTAACATGTTGGCTGGCATATACATGTATAGTTTGCCCTTTCGTCCATGTCGCTCACTCAAAAATCCCCAAAAACACCTTTGTCAGCTTGGGTGTTAACATAATTGAGAAATTACCAGTGACTACTTTTTAGATGGTCTTCCACTCATTTGTGTTCTTCATAGATAACGTCTTTTAAGCTTATCCTTTTTGGCCAAAAAACAGCTTATTTTCCGTATCTAATTAGTGTCAAAACCATATTTAGCAACTACTGGCAAGTAGTATTTGTTGAACTCCTGTCAAATTGTACTATTTTCCCAATGTATTTTTTAAATAATATTAAGTATTAGCTCAGAGCTCAGAGATTTACGGCCCTATTTGCCGCTTGTAGATACATGTAGATACCTGGCCTTATTTTACCGGGCCCCAAAGTCCACATATAAAGGGGAATAAAATGACAAATCACTGAAATTCACTGCTATGTATGTGGAGATAATATTTTGCTAGATAAAAGTTTCAAAACCACTAAATATCAGCATCAAAAAAGCTTTTTTGTGTAAGCTCTCATGTTAAAGTCGTTTTGTTTTCAATCACCTGACTTCATCATGGATATGCGAAAGAGCTCCTTCTACGTTATGCTGATGTTTGAACCATTAAATTACAGGTGTATGTCTATAAAATTACATGTGGAAAATAATAAAAATCTAGTAAAAAATCACTGGTCTTGTCCTTAAATCCTATTGGTCAGAGCTTAGATGAAATCTTTGAACTGCCGTCTGTTTGTCATGTTAATACCAGGCACATCTTCATGGAGTCATTCTAAATCTCACAGTGTGTCATAGAATTGGGTAATACAGTATTAAGTTACTAAATATATCAAAGGTGCTGTATTTGTAACAGTACCAGATGTGGATTTTTTGAGGAAATTGTTATGTAATGTATACTTTATTAAGGTTTAATTCAGCTTGTACTGGCTGTTTTTCTGAGAGGAATCCAGACACCTGCACTACATGATAGGGAAACTTGGACAAAAATAGCAGAGGTTTCTCGATCAATAAAACATGGTATGGGGTAATCAGAAAGTGCTTGGGATAGAATCATAGAATAGGAAACACATGGCTTCATTAAGTTAACCATGCATGTTCTGGTTGTATATTGTGTTGTAGTTAAGAGTATCAGTTAATCCCAGATGTTATCAAAGTGGTAATGAACAAAATCAACAGGTGACTTGGTGTAATTTGAATGTTGAGCATTTAGATTCTAGGTATTTTAGATCAGATTTAAATCAAGTTTATCCACGGCTCAGTGTTTTTATCCACAACTCAACTGATAACACTTCAGTTAATGAAACAGAATTTAAAGCGATAGACTTACGAAGATAAGGCCTGATCTCAATTAAAAAGAATAATATATCAACTTTCAGATTTCACAGGGTAAACATTTTGTCAACTTAGAAAAATTATTTTAAAAAGACAAATTCCTGATGGACAAATCTTCTGGATGTGTAAATTGTTTACACAGCTTAAACATAATGGATGGTTGATGAACTATAGTAATGGATACTTGTAATTGTAAAATTCTGGATTCTTTGCCAAGTTGGCCTAGGCCTACCATAGGCCTAGAGCACTAGATACATATGTACAAAACATAGTATGATTATTTTGCAGTCAATTCCTAAATTGTTATGTTTCTGTTTTGGAAATTGCTTTTAAACCTAGTCTTAATGATAGCCATGGCTTGATGAAGAAAATCACTGTATATCTTAGAATTGTGTGATTAGGGTTTTTGAAATCCAGGCTTACAAAAATTCTTTCAAAAAAGATAATAATGGATTCTTTCCAAAATGAATCAAAACGATCTATTATGAGCTAAGCCAAATATGATAATTCAAAATCCATCTCAAAATATTTCAGATTATATGTAATTGAATGTTGATTCAGATAAAAAAAAAACCTATTACATGTGCCAACTAGGTAACACCATTATGAAGTTTCCAGTCATTCTGTTGTACATGTACATGTAAGATATGGAGTCAACCATAGTTTTAGTGGTTCAGATTAACATAATGGCCAAGTTTATAATTAAGTGGATTTTTTTAATCCTTTCAGTACAAAGGTTGATATTTTCTTGTGTATTGTAGGGGGTGTTTGAAGAATGTGCTCAAATTCTGGGGTTAAGGACCTGCCATATTGATTAGAGTGACATTAGTGTGATTTTAAACTCCTTAGAACAGCAAGCCAAATTAATCTGGATTGACAGATTAAATAGTGTCAAAATGTCAAATGTTATTAATAGCTCTTTAACTAGCGAGGAGTTTTCACAACAAGCTTGATTACCCCTGGTAATTATGTCTGATTGTCCCAGATTTTCATGTGGTGTATAGTAATGGTACTGTACTGTTACTTCATCGCTGGATTATGGGAAGCGTGAGTTTTACAGAGGATAATTAAGGGCAGAGTTTATGGGCGTTTTCTACTTGAGAACTGCCATACCCAAATGTATACACGAAGAATGCTACATTTACGATGAAAATCAGGGACAATTATATATGTTCATTATATGCACTGTTGAATCTTTATGGGACCTACTTACTTCGTTATTTAGGGAGTTCAGTTTAACTAAAAAAATGTTCAAGAAAATAACTGCTCATAAAGATATACAAGAAACATGATACTGTTTTACGACACTTGGAGGAATTATAGAAGATTTGGCAAAAGTGACCTTCACGATTCTTTCTAAAGAGTAAAATTCTGACAAAAATATTAGATATTAATTAATATATGGTTATTCAATCATCTGTTTTACAACTATCTTTCAAAATTAAAAAAAAAAGTGTCTTTCTTGGTAATGTACGCATCTTTAAATTTATGGGAGTGTTATTTTTACTTCTCTCAAGATCTACCAGTTTGTCAGTTGTTTGTTGTCAGGGTCAGTCACGATTTCTCCAACCATTGGGCCGACTTTTCAGATAACCCAATTGACTGGTGAAAGTTCCCTGTGCCATGGTCTCATTCACTCATTGGGCTGACTTTTTCATCATATAAGTGAAATAGCCTTAAGTTTGTGGCGAAACCTAAATTAACTCCTGAAAATGCACAGACAATGGAAGTTAATATTTCTTCAATTTTTATTCCGACTACCAGTCATGATGGCTTTGTTATGAAGAATTATCAAGAAAACTTCAGAAAACTGCCCGGATATACATGTATGTTCATCACAGTCCTAAACCTGAAATAGAGGAGTTTTCACACAGGATGTATTAGATTTTGTTTTTCTGGATTCCCATCTGTTGGGGAGTTTCCAGGATATGGTGATTCTGATTGTATTTTGTTCTTCCTCTTTGTTTTTAGTGTCAGAATAAAGGCATTTCCTTTTGTACTCAGATCTAATCTCAAGTTACAGATTTTTGGTACTACTGTCTGAACAGTCACAAGCGGACTTACTGCCTAGGCAGAACCTTAAATTCCATCACCAAAGAATCGACTATAAGCCTCTTCTGTGATAGGCCTGTGTATTGTTGTAAGGCATTTGTTGGTTTTAAGCCCTACCTATTTAAGGCTTTTTCACTCCTATTACAGGAAGGTTAGTTAACTCAACCAGGGACAAAGGAAGCCGCTGCGTGGGAAGCTTTCCCCCACCCACCTGCCTCATATGTTGTAGGAAAGATTTGAAACCACATGTATATTAAAATAAAGACAGATCTGCCAGGATAGAGATTTTCACAATTTATGTAAATAATGTACCGAATTCTTGAACTATTATGTACCTGGAGTAGTTTGGTCAGCAAGACTATTTTCATAAGGTTTAATTTTATATAAGGTGAACACTAAACATATAGAGTGAATGAAATTACAACCGTAGACATTTCTTGTTTTGGCAGGCAAGATATTGTCAACATATAAAATATGGACCCTCTGGCTAAGCGCAGTATTTTTCCAGATAATATACGTGCTGTCATACTTATCACTGGAGAAACATAATTTTTCCAACAGCGATTACGCTTAGGTGACATTTGGATTGTGATAGAGTTGTCATTTTTAATTGGAATACACCGCCGTCATATAAGTGAAATACCCTTGAGCACAACGTTAAACACCAATCAATCAATCAATTATAAAATATGGCCATATTTGAAATGAATCATGATTTAGGTTTTAGGTCTTTTTTTATTATTTTTTGCTGCTGATTATATTAACATTTTCTGTAATAATAAACTGCTGTGCCAGCTGTTATATGGACTGGATGGTTTTGATAGAAAATAGGCAAAACTGAACATTAACATTAATCACTAGAAATTAAAATATTCCACTTATGGGAAAAAAAGACAAACAAAATCTGGAGACATTTTTGGGATAGATACACCATAATTGGAAAGTTTTCCCGAAAAACAGCTATGTCTGGTACGTATCTCTCAGTGTGAAAATTGCAATGTACAGTGCTATGGCTGCAGAGTTCTTCCTACTTTAGGTCATGAATTCCTTTCAAACAGCTCTATGGGGGCATCTTTTAATTTTTTCTCAGAAGTAGCTCATGGGACAGCACCTCACAGGTTCAAAGGAGGACAACGAGAAATCTTAAAGTGCCAGACATTCTGTGGTAGGAATGATCCAGACAAATACCAGTGCAAAGAACAGTCCTTTGGTGCTCTTGCAGCTAGTCTGTTGTCAATCTGTTGAAAGCATTATAGTGGATGGACACACACAGAACAAACCCTATGACTACATCTTGAAAAATAAAATATAAATTTAAAACAAAATGCTCAGTGAAAACAAAATTGTCTTTTCATGAATCAATACTATGATTGAAGATTCTGCCAAGCTTTTGATTATTTTGAGTTTTGAGAAATAGTAAGATAAGAACACTTCTCATCTGAAGAGCATGCCGGTCATGTCACATGTGATTAAAATACTTTATACCCAGGTGGATTTTATGATAACCTAAACAGATGGCAGTCCCATAAAAAAATATCACAATTCTTTCTGTTTTGTTTATACAG
>JAVFBZ010156543.1:0-18418 GCA_032466195.1 Katharina tunicata | reverse complement strand
TATATTACATCCTCTATGTCCCACGATTATATACTTAGGCCTCTATTACACCTAATATACATAAACGATATTATGTTTAGGCTGTTTCCATATATTACATCCACTAAGCCCCACGATTATATACTTAGGCCTCTATTACACCTAATATACATAAACTATATTATGTTTTAGCTCTTTCCATATATTACATCCACTATGCCCCACGATTATATACTTAGGCCTCTATTACACCTCATATACATCAACGATATTATGTTTTAGCTCTTTCCATATATTTCATCCACTATGCCCCACGATTATATACTTAGGCCTCTATTACACCTCATATACATAAACTATATTATGTTTAGGCTGTGTCCACATATTACATCCACTATGCCCCACGATTAGATACTTGTATCTATAAGAACAAATCGGCCAAGGACCTCTTGGTTAAACTCAACCCCTTCTTGTAGCAGATAACCCTTAACTGCCCTCATCTTTATTTGGTAGACTCAGGGGTTTACTTCTATCTCTAAACGATACATTTTTCAGTTTGTGCTTATAATTGCCCATACCTAATATATATATGTGTGTAACAAATTCGACACATATTTATCTTCACAATATACATGTTACATGTATTGCCTTTTCTCGAGATGCGCCTATAGGTTATCCAGAACAAATCGAGATTCAGGTTTATTTAGAAACTTGTCTCTGAGAATTTATCTAGAACATGAGATTTTTTTTCGGCTTTAATTAGTCGCTATCCCTGTGCCAGTGTGATTAGTCGTTATATAAATATATTACACCTCATATACATAAACGATAGTCTGATTTAGCTGTTCCGGCATGTTACATCCACTTTATCCCAAGAATTGAAACTTAGGCCTCTATTACACCTCATAAGCATAAACTATAGTGTGGTTTAGCTGTAAACATATCACATCCACTTTGACCCACGATAAGAAACTGAGATCAACCGTCTTGCTGACGATAGTTCTATTAGCGCGCCCATCAATAATGATAAAGTTACAGAATTGAAAGTTGAGACGAATTCGGAGAGATGGTTTATGTGGACGTTAATAGTAATCCACTATTCAAATGGCATTTCAAATTTATGAGGCATGGCATCAACGACTTACTTGGATTGGCAAAACGTTTACCAAATACGTGTGATGTTCACGTATTATATAAACAACAAGTGTTATAAACAAATCCATGAATGTAATACTTTTTACATAGGTTGCTGGCTCTGTTCACTTTGATAGGTTTGTATTGTAGAACAAGACGTTACTCAGTATCTTCTATAGGGGTTATATTCTGGGGGCCGTCGTACATAGGTAACGTAGCCTACTTTAAACAAGAAGTTTATTAAAGAGTAGACTAAGTATGAAGCGAGCCATCAACACATATCAACGGCGTTGATGCTCCCACTATAGCAGATTGACAAGAAAGAAATAGTGGTTGCTCAGATCACCTGAATTGGATGTGGAATCATGGGTAGTTTGTAATACACAAAGCAAAGATGCTATCCGCTTGCCGTTCGAAAGTTAGCTTTAACCCATGAATGGTCAGTCGATTCAAAGATTTAGGAACGTGCACAACGAACAAAACCAGATGGTGCCCATTTACGTCACATTGCACGCATAAGGGCTCTGAAAAAAAAAAAACACACATTGCCGTTGATGTGGGTCAAAGGCTCATTTCATACGTCGGGTTACATTTAATTGCCATGACGACACAATACTTTATGTGCTGGACGTCATGGTAATTGCGTTTACTATAACCTCAAACACTAACTTTGAATGTTGTTTAATTTTTGCTGCAACACTTGACCGAACCTTTATTCACGTCTATTTTGCTGGTCGAGATGAAATAGCGCAGATATTGTATTTGTTGTCTCCCTTGTATGACATATATGTTGTTGTAAACAAGGCTAAATTAATGAATTATCAAGTGGTGTATTAAAATTTCCACACAAGACACATGGCTGTAATGTGGATGTAATTTGAAGTCATTCAGTTAAGACACTTTAATTAGACTCCTGGAAAAAAGATAAGCACAGCCACTTATTATGCGCTAAGAAAATGTAAGACACGTTGTATGGCATTTTGACTTAATTTAATCAAAGGTCCGATTTAAACATGTTTGGTTGCCACCACAGGCATTGGTCATAGGTAATACCCGATTTGCACGTGCGATGCAGTAAAGTCCCCGCATGCCAGTTAAAAGTACTACGCACATAATCTCGGACGTGATACGATCATCGCCATTTTAGCCGGAACGTTTTCACAGCCTGTGGGTAAAACTGCCAATGTAGATAGATTCCATAGTTTCCGTTTGTTTTACATTCAGATTATAATTTACTCCTAAACAAAACATTGGGCATCTAAAGCCATAACAAATTTGCTAATTAGCCCTATGTGTGTTTATGTAATTATAGCGCATACGGCGGTAAAAAGGCTTCCGGCGAACAAAATGTAGCATTTTGAGACATATTGATACACCTATATATACCGCCTAGCTTAGTGATGACAGCCAAATAACGAATTATCACGCGAGGTTCGGCCGAGTCCTACGTGTTATCAGGGGAAATTAATACAGGTATATGGCACGAAAAGAAGTGCTGGAGCGCGAAAGATTGAGAATAATGGAAATGATCAACGTATGAATACCCCATAGAGCCCAATGGTCGGTATAATGGTGCTCGTCGTTGCTAGGATTCGACGAAAACAGCAAGTAACCAGTGGTGTGAAAAACCACAGCATTGCGTCGAGATTTGAATTCGCGCAGGCTGGTCTCTAAAACACCGCTCTGAGTCGATTTACGCTTGATAGCGCACCTTTGGATCCATTAAACGTCCACTGGTCACTCAGATGCACGATTGGCGTAGTGTCTTGCTCCTCAGCCTCACAAGTTGGCTAACTGGAAGAAGATCCATTGGTGCGATGAATCTAAAGCGAGATTAAGACTTTGACGAAAACCCAATGCATATACACTAAAGAACATGCGGGACGACGACCTTCGGTAAGGGTATGGGGATCCGTTTCAAAGGATAGTAAGCTCGTGACGGATCAGTACAATTTGAACAAGCATAGGTTGCCACACTGATATCATCGAAGAGTCGTTGCACCTCATTTCGCAATTGTGAAAATGTTCATGGATGACAACGCCAAACCCCACGGAACCCGTCCGGTTGCGGTGCGACGATATAACAGCCAACCCATTGATACCATGAAGCCCTGAGCTGAAGCCCACAATACACATAAGTGGAAAAGTTTCGAAGGGAAATAGAATGACATGTTCTACCGCTCCAGCAGATCCAACGTCACCCACATTGGATGACGAGGCGCGTGCATCTGTCATCCGTGTACGATCGAGGAGGGCACACAAAAGGTTGGCTTTTTTCGCGACATTTCCACAACGACCACGGTACTGCAATAAACATCAACCTCAATAACCTGATGTAGGTCCTTGGTTGATTGATTGATTGGTGTTTTACGCCGTGCCCAAGGTTATTTCATTTATGTGACGGCAATGTTTTCCAACGGCAATCAGTGACAGTAACAAAACCAAACACCGTGAAATCACTTCCGTTTTAGCGCCATAAGAAAGATAATGCTCTTTCAGCCATAAGTATAGCAGTATGAATGTAAGCTCGAATCATATTGCTCTTAGCCAGAGGTCACGAGCCAATATTCAACACACAATTTGCATATTACCGTCCCATAATTTTCCCACAACGCAATGAAATGTCGTTATTTACCAAAGATGGGGGTGGTGCTTAACATTTTCGCATGTGTATATCTTCAGTTTCCATCTGTATTTCAGACATTAACAGGGACATTTTCTATATAAAAACATGACGACTGAGATGGATTTTCAACTTCTGCATATATTGGTAAGCGACGTTTATATATCCAGAAGCTGAAAATCCATCTCAGTCGTCATGATTTTGTAATTTACCCAGCTTCTAAATGCCACTCAAACAAGATATTTTATACAGTTTCCATCCAGAATTCATCATGTCTAAAGGTGGAAAGGATTTACAGTTCTCTGCGCGAATTAAGGGGAGACCACTATTGTTTGTTTGTTTTCGTTGGCGGATGCCGGAGACCACTATTGGCAGAGCACTAGGTGTTAAATACACTACCCGCAAAGTCATGTCGCTCGGTTAGCCCCATGGACACAGTTTGAAGGTTATGAACCACCATTAGGATTTGTGCACCTATAAAACATTCAGCAGTAGAGTGTCAAGAGAGAGGAGATTGACTGTTAATGAGACCTGAGAGTTAAGAGGTTTGTAGATTGCTGATAATTTTTAATTTTGTGAAATATGACAATACTTCATTTGTAGCTAAAAATAAATATGGATTTTTAATGATTTGAAAATTCAGCCCTTTCCAACGTTTCCATGGATATTTTAGACACAATCCCATTCGAAAGTGCTGTATCTCAAAAACAAGGTGAACATGCTATATTTATTTGGTACAATTTTGAAAGCCCAAATGCCCCTCTTTCTTTCAAGGTGTCACAATATGCTCACTAAATTTTTTTCATACACTTTTCTGAAGGGTGAACTTTGCAAAATGAATACATAAATAGCTGAGGGATTTTTTAATGGTTCTTATCCTGAAGTGGCGAATACTGACTGATAAGTTTTTAAAATACCGAACTACTGAGCCGTAGATTGGGACTTTTGTAGATATAGAGTCTTTCTAATGCGTAACCGAGGCTATCAATTTGCTAAAGTTTGCGTATTCGTTTTCATTCATGCAGAGTCTCCGAGTAGCTTAATAAATGAAAATTACTACTCGAGTTTCGTAAATGTGATATCTCGGGTGATTAATTTGACATTCGATAAATGTAATTTGTAAAGTCTTCCCAAAACCAAAATATCAACATAATTTCGCTTTGCTGGAACAAGAGTACTGCGGATTTACACATCGTGTTCATTGCAAAATATGAATAACCAGCATAAGCGTAATAGAAATAGTGCAGTTTACATTTTATGTCAATTTCGGAAATATGATACAAAATTTTAGTTCGAGTCAACATCTAACAATTAATCCCGTGTGTGACAAATATATATCTTCCAACCAGTGTGAAATGTGCCGAGCCGTGTGGGGAATTTTGCACTCCCTCAACCCTGGTGATAGAAAAATCTGAGGAATTTAAAATGGAGACTCGGAATTAAATTATCTACAACTTTAAATTTTTGGATGAGTCGGGTTAGCATGGTCGGTAATTTATCAAGGCTTACACACAAAACTAGGCTAACGTCTTTCGCTGTCGCGAGAAGAGGCCTATTATTAACATACGGAAACTTAAAGTAAATCAGTAACAAAAAACAAAACAAAAAAATAAACAAAAACTCCACAAAATACCAACTAAGTTTATCTGAAGTATTTGAAGTTTTATCAGTACAAATTTAACAGATGTAACTCATTCATCACATTACCAATGCAATGACTTGTTTACGAGGGACAGTAGCCATAAAACACATTTTAAATAAAGATTAATTAAGGAATATAATAAAAGTCCGGTTATTCCATCTCTATAAACAATCGTCTAGGGAACAATTTTCCACCTGAGAATATATTAGGCCTACCCTAAATATATATTTAAACAAGCTGCATATCAGTTTTCGAAGGAACCAGCCATTGAAAAAGAATTATCAGGAAATTGATAAATATAAACTTTTATTAACAATATATAAAATAAGTAAACATAGCTTACAGCACTTCAGTAGATACCGAAATATCTACATATAACAAATTTATTTAGGTATTTGACGTTTCATCCGTATAAATTTGGACAAATTTAACTCATTTATGATATTATCATTGCTTTGACATTTTTTACAAGGGACTTATAATGTAGATTGCAATTGAACGACTATGAGAAGTCACAAATACTGAAAATAATAATAGTCCGATTATTTCATGCATATAAGCATTCATGTAGGGAACATTTTTATACCTTACAGGTTTGTATATTGTATATATTTGTGTAGATTGCGTATCAGTTTTCGAATTAACCAACCGTTGAAAAATAATTATCAGTAAAATTATGAAAAAGATTAAGTTACAGAAAACTGCAAAACAGGAACAATTCAAACATTTTGGTGGAAACCGTTTTTTTTATCAAAGACAAATCATGTGGAAAACACCACGGAAATGAAAAATGGCTCTCAACATGAACTTAAACAGAATGTCATTAACACAAATAAGTTTAGCCCAAATATTGATAAACATTATTTGTAGACATATAGTTAATAACATTTGATCCTTACACATTGTTGGACCAGCAGCCTTAAAAAGGGATGTAACTTGACTTTTTCAAAATCAGTCCGGTCTTAGATGGCGGCATTTTAGGGCATGTTTAACACAGTGTGTGCGTGATTGTTGAATATTAATACAAAGCTTCGTGGTTTTGTTGAAACATCTCGGTTGCGTTTAAAACATTTTCTGTTGTCTCGTTTCCAGGTGGATTATTTTGATCTGCATTTGTTGGTCGGCTACTTCCGGCAGGTTTACTGGCTCGGAGTTGTGTCCCTTGGGAGTTTTCAGATCCAACTGCCCATGCATCTCCTCTAGTAGGTTTGACGTCATCGGGTTCTTCCAGAGCAAATCTACGAGGCAACTTTTTCCAATTGCCTGCAGCCCGGGCGTTTACCACCTGCGATGTTCCAGCTTTCTGAATTTGGACCCTAACTTTTTTGTACGCGTTCAGCCATAATAATTTAGGTCTGGAGTATTTTGACGTATCGGGTTTCCAGCGATTGATAATCTGTCGGACTCTTTCTGTTACTTCGGATTGCTCCCTTAAGAGCTTAACGGCGCCTAGAAGACGATTGGGGGCGCGGAATGGAACATCCTTTTCATTGTATTCCATAACTTTCATAATATTTGACAAAAATTTCCCTCTTAGTGTACCTTGCGTCAAAGGTTCTTTTCTGTGACGCTTTGCCAGTTTTCTAACAATCTTTCCACCTTTATTTGTACCGACACTGTCCGTCATTGTTGACATCGTTTCATCTTCGTCGAACTCGTGAAGCTGTTGCAGCTGACGCACAGCTTCCAGTTTCAGTTTGGTGTCGTTCAGTTTGCTGGACTTTCTACCAAGCTTAGTAAAGGCGTTGATGTGCAGAAATGTCGAAAGTCGATGTAAAATCATGCCAACCAGCTGAATAAAGAAGAGGACACCAAAAACAGCCATAAAAACAACACTCAACGGTTCAATTTTCAAGGGTTCAGGACTAAATCCACCATTAGCATAACAATCTACAGCTATCGTCAGTATACTCTGTGTTGATCTGATGTATTCCAAGGCCACGATAATGACTATATAGATTGCGTTGAGGAGAAAGAAGAAGAGGCAAACTTTATTCCGCAGTTGTAACAGGTCTTCAGAGACGCGCTTCTTCTCCACCGGGTCGTCGGATAATGGAGCCAGATATTTTTCTTGGACCTGCCTCCAAAATGAAATTTCGCTGTTCTCCAAGTGCTTGACCTGTCCAGCACCAAGACTGCTATCATGTATCCAGTAAGGATCGATCAACTCATCGCGCCAGGGCTCACGCTTCTCTTCAAACAGTGGATTCTCTGTAGATAAAGATTGTAAAGGATATAAGAAGTGCTTATGGAAATGCAGGATTATGGTTAAGTGCACAGAATACTGTTATACTTTTCCAATAGTAATACTATTAGGGCTTATTACATTTTCGTTAATGTATAAAATATGCCTCTACGGCTACTTATTATATGTCAGCGTTTGAGAAGGGTTTATGCTGGTAATGAATATTGTTATGCATAATTATTTCGTTGTTTTGGTTAACTAAATGAGCTACATATTTCTTTTGGCTTAACAGTCGTGGCAATCTTGAGTTCCGATCTGTCGAGTTACCTAGGAACGCTGCCTCCGTTTAGTCACCAATGACTCTAGATATTTACTCAATATTATAAATGTCTTTGCTTTTTATAACGACACCAGTTGTGTTTTGTTTATTGTTTTATTTGATTGTTGTTTAACGTCATATTCAAGAGTATTTAACTTATATGACGACTTTATGTTGCCTGTGTATAATGGAAAATCGGGAGAAAACCTCGTACGAACCACTCCAACATCTCCAACAGAAACTTCCCTTATATACCTAAGGTCCATATTTGGGATTCGAGCCTCTTGGTATACAGTGAACGGGACTCAGTAGTCCAACGTTCAACCCAGTGAGCCACGGCGCGGCCCAAATATGTTTTGTTTAATTTTAAACAAAATGGTTGTTTTAAACTATTAGTGACGGAATCGACAACTCTTTGGACCCTTTTTATGACACTTGACCCAGTGGTAAGCATTTCCAACTGAGGAAAAATAATAAATATTCTTACGTTTGTTCCCGGTACCTTCAAATACATCAGCAGCTTCTGAGAAACGAATCTCTCCTCCCACAACGCTATCGCTCTCAGATATTTCGCCTTTTCCATGTTTTAAGTCTATCAGGTGGTTTTCGATGAATTCCAATCGATCGTTTATTGCTACTAAGGCAGTCTTGTGTTTATTAGAATCCCTTGGACAACACAGACATTTGCATAAATTACCCAATGACCAAGAATAGTCACTTTCAGAAGTTGGTGAGTTAGCAATCTTTGATAAGATGTTATGGATGAGTCCTGCAGGTTTCTTTTTATCTACGGCTGCTGTATCGCCCTCTGCTTTGGTAGCTTGTTTTACCTCCCTTGTTCCCCAGGAAACCACGTGCAGGTTGCACAAAGAATATATCATCAACAGCATAGACATTGTGGGAATTGACAAAAAGTACAAAATACCGAAGATGAAACAGTAAATTTCTTGTGGATGCAAGAAAGCTGCCAGGAAATATGTTCCAACAACGAAGATCAAGAAGTAAGTTGTCAAAGAACATAAGCCATATGTAGCAATTTGTAAAATGAGCCCAACCATAACCAACATCATCACCAGGGAGTATAGTACAGACAAAATGGCGGCGTACAATAACTGTAACATAAAACACAGACATAGTACGTCTTAAAATTACTGTAACATACAGTGCAAACAACATGGAGCATTTTAGTAACAAGACATAGTCAAAATGGGGCGTAATGAGACAACATAGTGGGATAAAGTAACTGCAATAGAAGGTTGTTAGCTTCAATTGACAAATCAAATCAAAATGGGGCGTAATGAGACAACATAGTGGGATAAAGTCACTGCAATAGAAGGTTGAAAACTTCAATTGACAAATCAACCACACTCGCAAAAACAAATCCTTAACATTTAAAGGAGTAATCCTTAAAGGTACTATACTGCAGAGTTTCGGCCAAAAAACAACTGCAACAAATTAAAGCAGGTTTTCTATATTTTTCTAGTATGGCCTAATGTATAAGCTTTCAGAAAACCGTATTAAAATAATAATAAAATTTGTAAAATCTATAATGCGGGTCAAATTTATTATTATTTTAATACGGTATATCGCACAACCTCGAGGTTGATATTTTCTGAAAGCTTATGGCCATACTAGAAAATTTGGTTTAATTCGTTTCAGTCGAATTTTGTCCGAAAATCTGCGGTATAGTACTTTTAAATAACACAGTGGCGGAATATCCCGAAGCTCGTACGGAAACATTAACAGGATAGTCCTTTTTATGTTGAGGGATATTCCGGTAACGGTTATTTGAAAATACTTATCTCTTGTAAAACTTAACATACTATATGTTATAGGGGTAATGACATATTCCGTTTGCGCTTGATTCGAGGAATTTTGTTTGAAGATGTTATGTTTTTGTTGGATTGAAATTAATAATTATGACTTTGTTTCTTTGTCCCGTGTCGGTGGTTGGTGCGAGCTTCACATATCCTGGTGCTGTATCAGCTATATATAAGGGGCTTCAGAAAGCTCATTTGTTGTCGTGTCCTCTTTTCGTCCTGTAAATATCCTGTGGTGTTCTGTGTGTTGTCATGTCCTTTAGCCAACCGGCTGATACGTCGTCATATGAGTGAAATAACCTTAAGTACGACGTAAAACCCCAAACAAACTAATCTTTACCCTTTGTCCAACGCATTTTGTGACTTATTTAACACTTTTCTTATAAGTAATTTGCAGTATCAAACGTAGTACACAGTATCAAAATAAATTTAGCACGATTTCAGTTACATAATTTTTGTTTAATTTATTTTTGTTTTATTTAATAATTTGGTTCTGGAAATAAAAACTACATGTAACCCATTCAAGTACAAGAGTGAGAAAATCTCAAAGTAGAGTGAACCCATTATTATTGACAATATCGACCCGTTTCAAAAGTGTGTATAGGTTTCAAGGATTATTTCATAGCCCGTAGAATAGAAAACATTAAACAGTTTCACGGAGCATAAATGTCTTTCACAACAATTGTTCGTTGGTGTATTTTACTGATACTTTTATGCAAACTAAATCACGCCAAAAAAGGTACAGCGATAAGATATATACAAAAGGTTGGTAGGGAGACACTTGGGTGTTGAAGATATAAATGAACATTAAAAACGTTCATTTTCATTAAATGATAGTTAAATGTTGATAAGTACGGGTGATTTTGACCAGGAAGCCTTGATATAAGCATGATTTTGACCACCGACAACGTTAAATTTTGACTTCAGTGGTCTTCGTAAAGATGCTATCAAGTAACATGGATATATGATATATGGTAATATGAATAGTGCAAGCTTTCTGACAAACTTCCATCCAGACCAGTAATAAAATAACAACATTTGGGTATTGATACAGATCAAGATTTCCCAATACACCAGTTTTAAGGAAGTATTTGGGATTTTAATTAAGCTTACCTGTATCTCATTCCTGGTAAGAAAGCACAAGATAAACAGTATAAACACCGGGATAAAGTTCAGCACAAGGGATGCCGTCAGGGATATTCCGTCAAAAGCGAGGGGGATGGCACCACAGATGAGAAGGAAGACAGTGCCTGGTGTGACGATAGCAGAACCCATCATGAAACCCTGGTACATGATGTACAGACACGAAATGTTCTGGTTCTTCCGAATGACGTTTTTCCAATCCATAAGTAAGTCTAGAACGTTGGCCATTGTTGAAGGTGTCCATCGTCTTCGCTGGATGAAGTACTCGTTGAAACCTTCGGGTGCGTACGTGTAGGCATCAGACGCGGCGCAGTATTCCACGCGGTATCCTTGCTGAAGCAACAGAGTACAAAGCCAACGGTCTTCGCCTGAAAATAACACAACAAACTTGAGGATTTAAAATCTGGAAGTTTGGAACAATCTGGAACAATTATCAATTGTTTCACCGATTTTGGTGTGGTACCCCTGAGTATTGCATAATCAAGTGCTTATAATCCATGTGAAACTAGTGGAATAGTAAAACTAAAATTACCATTGAGTTGTGTTTCTCCACAAGTATGAATGTTCTTTTAAGCAGAATGTCGTTCAGAAAAAAAGACATATTTGAATAACTATAGCCTGTAGCTGTTCCAGGTTTTTAGAGAAAACAAAATGCTAACAGCTTTGTTAAGAGACTTTACCGCGATATAGTTTATTGTTTATTTTCCGATGTTAGATCAACATGACTATATGTCCCAATTACTGATCATTGACCTGCTTTATTGTGGGAGGAAAACTGGATAGAACCCAGAAAACCCACGACCTGGCAACTGGCAGACCAACCCACATACAGTCCAAGCGAGTGCTTAAACTCACGGATTCAGAGGTGAGGGGGATCTGTGGATCACGAGTGTACACTCTAGAAGTGTGCGCTCTTGGCCACTCCGCCACGAAGGCCCCATCTTGAAGTGTCTGCATCTTGAAAAAGCCAAGGGTGCCTTAATAGGTAAAGTATAATTTGATGTTCAGTGTATCAGTACTATACGAGTGAAAGAACCTTAAGTATATATACGACGTGGAACATTTATTTATGGAACAAAGATATATGTCGTTTGTTATATATTGTAGCACCTTGGTCATATTGGACAAAATGCCGCGCATCAGTAGCTTTGGTGGTGTACTTCCTCATTACGTTGTCGTCCATTAGAGCTGAACCGCGGAACAAACTGAAACATCCGGGGCTGCACAGCACGCAGCCAAACATGTGCTCCGTAGCTTTCTGTAACCAATGGCTGACGGCGTATTCAAATTTCTGATACCACACCATTGGCCCTAAAATAACACAAAAAGCTATTTGAAAATAGTTATATAACCACCGTAAAGCATTCATACTAAAATATGCTCGTACCTTGGTCGAGATTGAGAAGAACTTGAACACTTAAGACAGGCCATCCTTGTTTTGGACAAAATACTGTTTCCGCAAAAAGTGTGCTGTCACATGAGCCGTCTAAATGTTATTACCGACTGATTTGAAATTGAACAGAGAAAATAAAATTGTCACAGGGCCAATCCATTTTCAAAGTCTTTAAAAGGCAGTAAAAAGCCCAGATAAAATCGTGCAGCACTACATCCTAATCTATAAGCTTAATCGCTATAAAGAGCATACAGGGATAACTCGTTCTGGGTGAACCAGATGGCCATACAATACATTAGAGCCAAATACTCGACTTAGGGAGAATGATTTGATTCTCTATTTTAGAATGGCGAATCATTCTGTCATTCAGTTGTTAATTGATTCATACAGTTACTTAATGTTGTAAATGTTAATGGTACTTTTGCGTGCGTTGGTGGAATGGTTGCTGTGGACATTTTCAGTCAGTCTCGGATTTCAAGTTTTTACAAAATGCTAAACAATTTTTTACGTGATCTCCGTTAGCATGGCTCTGCGATAATTACTATTAATTTAGTTTGTATTTATAGCTGATATGTGTAATTTCATGAATTTAGTTTGTATTTATAGCTGATATTTGTTTGTGTTTTAAAACAATAACATTAACAGTTGTATTCACAAGAAAACATCATCGATCAACTATCCTGTGATTTGCCAACTTTGCTGTAGAAAATTACCTGCTCCTATTGGATGAATTCGCCCACAGGCGGCGCCGACCCGACGGTCTTTCTTCATCCGGTCGACGAGAAGCTGAACGGCGGACGGGTTAAAGTCTACATCCCCGTCTAAGGCCAGTAAGAATGTGTTATCGGCTCGAAGTTGTTTCTGTTTAGTTGTTATGCTCTTCAAGTCCATCAGTCGATGTCCCAAGAAATAATACATGTACATAACCTTAAAAAGAATAGTTTTGCATTAAATTATTGAAAAGACATCATGGAAACGGCTACTCAAAGCAGTATTAGCTGCTTGTGCCAGGTTAAATCACTTTTTAGAGGTAGGCCTTCAACGCGGCGTGACGTTATCTAATCTAGGATTAAATTTAATGCTATTTTGAGCAATCGGTCAATTATGATATAGGTATGGACCAGTTTCCGCAGGACAAATACACGTCGCGTTAATCTAGCAACAAGATATTGTACCGTGTTTTTATGTCGTACGACAATTTGTGACTTAACTCCTGGTGTTTATATGGCGCCATAGCGAATGCAAAATGTGAACCATGAACATAAATCATTTTCGTTATTGCCGGTAGAACTGGATCAAAATTTACCACTGTAATCCAATGTGTATATAGAATATCAATGAGTGTTTCGAAGACAGATTGGAAGGCCACCACATAATATCAAATTAAGTTAGTAGTAGTCACATTCGAAGTAGAAGTGTTTTCGGCGACAGGAGTGTAAGATGCAGTGGGAACGCTGGTAGTAATCTCAATATAGGCCACCATAGTTGTTATTTGGGTAGTACCGTAATAAGGTGACAGAGGCATAATTCTAAACAGTTACGTCTTCTACTACATGCGCGTGACAATGGAACCAACTCGCCCTTTGTCATACGCAAAAAAAGATGGTGATGTCTCTAGTAACGTCTTAGTACATTCCAAGAGATCTTACATTTTAAAAGGGTTTAAGGGTTAAAATATTAACTATTTTCCAAGTTAAATTAGCAGTGACGTGCCAGTAATCGCAATGATAGCGAGAACAGTCAGATGTAGTTACTGACGTAGAAGAAGCCGTAGAAGCGGAAGTAGAGGACATAGTGTCATTGTTAATAATGACGGTAGAGGTAGCAATAACAATAACTTCGACAGTAGTTGTTTTGTAGTACTGCAAATAGAGGTAGTAGCAGTTGAAGTTATATTAAGTTAGTTGTGTTAACAGCAGTATTGCTAGTAGCCATTGTACATTAAGCAGTAGCACTAAAAATGGTAGTATAAATGGTCGTAATATTCGAAATCGTAGTAGTAGCAGTAGCCAAAGAAGTAGCAAAAATATTTAAATAAGCAGTTTACTCACAATGTTACAAATATAACAAAGTGAAAGTTTAGTTTTTAAAGAGTTATCACCAAAGAACTTTGTTAAGTTTGACACTGAACTATGTAAACTTTAACATAGTGCATTGTGTTACCGATGTGCAACAAAGAAATTTGTTTATATCGATAAAGCAATTTTTATCTCCAATAGATTTATAACGGGCCCCGATTTCCAATTTGTTAAGAGGTAGGCTTTTCAAGTCTCATCACCTCGCCTGAAGTCCGATTTATTCACACACGTCACTTAAGAATATTTTATTTTGAACTGTTCAAGTAAATATATCGTGTTTCATGGCACTACTGTTTTTCGACTCTACAACAACAGAAACAACACGCCATAGTCTTAGAATTTGCAATAACTAATGTTTTCAAACCGATAGTAAATAATTTAAGCTGTTTCAAACATTTGTTTGTATTGGCCGGAATTCTTGTTTTTGCAATAACAAGACAGATACTCCTTTATTCCTAAGATTGTCAAAATGTGTCAGCCAATGGTGGCTCGCTCAGGTTATCTCCCCTAGCGATATTTGATGGCGGTACCTTGTTGTGTATATTGAGGGTCCATTTTGTCAGCCTTTATCCCCAAAAAGTGGTATTAGAGACAAATCCCCTTGTAATTAGGACGATTAGAACCTGATGGGAGAAAGTGTTGTAAAATAGGCAGTGACGGATGCTAGATAGTAATTCAATACGTTAAAGGTGAAGTCTCGACGTAGGAGAAGATTGACTGTTAAGTTTAAATTGTGTGTCAGTATGATTATGTCAAGTGGTCAAGCATGCATTGTTTTCTTAGCATATAAATACATCGTTGTACACCCTTGTTTGCAATTTTATGATTTCAGAAACATGTGAGCACGGATGTGTTCAACGGCGGACAGGCCTATAAAGAAACTAAAGTTACCAACGCAATTGACCCCAAACAGTTTGAATCTTGAAGTTATGTTCATCAGTTGCCACAAATAGAAACTACATTTGTGAATTTAGACGTGATCATGGTTCGTGTTGCATGGCAGCGTGTGTAAGAAGACTTTACATTGGAAGTTAGCAGATCTGACTAATCATATCGGAATACATCGTGGACTTCACCATTCACAATTGTTGGTTGCACGTGAGCAGATGGATTTCGTGTTTTCACAATTTGCGGATCACACATATTCAAAATAACCGTAGAGAGTTTCATATCAGAAAATGTGTCCAGTTCACGGACATAAGACACAAGTTTTGCAGGATATTTTAATATTTCGTAGAATTTGTATCGATTTCAATTTGGTTATGTGAAAATTTATAGCACTCCAAGTACCAATTGCCTAGCACTGCAGTAGTAGTATATGAACGGTAAGATGACGGTACAGGTATTAATCATATACTAATAATTATTGAAATCGTATCAATAAGTGAGTCCAGGAAAAAACAGTTCTGTGGAAAAGTTAACTTATTCATGAATGAATTATGTTTCTTGCACCATTCATTAGGTTATCAGAAAATATATCGATATACATGTATTGTTTGGCAGCTTCTGTTTCTTCAAGAAATCTTAAATAAACGTTTCACGCAAAGCTATTACGAAATACCTGTAGGCCTATATACACTTTGTTGCTGACTTTGTTGTATTTAACAAAGTTGTGTTTAACATAGTATTTATTTGAATGTAGAGGTAATAGTAGTAAAAGCAGTTGCAATAGCACTACTGGATATTTCTTGAGTAGTGGTGGCCTTAACCATAGTAGCAGAGAAAGCCGTTGATTTAACAGTAATATTATTCCTTGATGATTTCAGTACTATAGCATAGTATAAAGATGCGCCTTACCTGACTCCATCTTTTCTTATGTCTGATCTTTACTTTGTCTTTCAGGTGAGCAATTAGTTTATTTCCTCCGGGGAGTGTCCATTCTAATCGTCCACCGTAAGGGGTCGGCACCTTAACTGGCTGGAGCCTCAGGTTACTTACTTTATGAACAGCACTGTAATTATTATTTTTTTTAATTATTTTAGTATAATTATAGTAATTGTTTTTATTAGCTCCCTTTGTTAGATAAGACACCAGTTCACACATTTCACAGGCTGGTGCCCGAACGAGAAGCGATTCAAAAACATAAAAAAATTTCGCTGAACTGAATGAAAACTTTCGCTGAACTGAAGAAAAATTTCGCTGAACTGAAGGAAAACTTTATTCACTTTGGAACAAAGGTAAAAGTTCAAATATATACCACAACAATCGCCGCCCGAAAAAAAAACCCTAACATAATGTGACTATTAATTTTATGATTAAAACCATTTCCAAAACTGTTTTTTTTTAGTTAATCATGTAGTTACTGAAAAATATATTTCCCCTTGATCTGTTCCTCATGCGTTGCCGATCAACTTTCAGCATTTGCCAAACGCCTCTCCGATTTTTTTTTAAATGTAAGAAGGAAACACCTTTAGTGATATTAAAATACCCATATTTGAGTTTTAATCTATAGTAACTTAAACAATGATGTTTTTGTTCCGCAATAATCCCATAACATACATTGAAACTATAAAAGCCGTTTTCAACACTTTATATCCTCCCTTTAAATTGTGTTAAGGTCAGACGACAACACATATTGAAAGATTTATAAAAGACATGGTAGGATGTAGAAAGTGCATAAATATTGTCAAGCGCCTGTCATAATTCCACTCTTCCGTCATTACCAGCTGTAAGACTTGTAATCAATTTCACCAATTGTGACCAAAGATGTTGGATGCATTGAAAATAATGATATCGAATGTTGTTTATATTATATTTAAGTGTTATACAGTTACGGACTTATGGTGAGGTTTAAGCAGGGCAATACAGACCCACAGGTGTTAATATAGATGTAGGCCAGAGGACAAGGTCTATATAACTACTGTGGGTCTTTATATCTCTGTATAGACCCAATAGAAAGGCCATAACTGTTTTATGACTATCATTAAATGAGCATACCTTATCAGTTGATATCTGAGTAACAAATCACTAATTTTTACATGTGAGATCGAAGTAGAAGACATCTTTGGCACAGCTCAAATCAAAGAAGAAACGGTGATTGGTTGAAATTTGGCGAGGTGTATAACAGATAGAGTTATACACCTCGAGTCTTATAACGAGTAACATATTAGGCACTTGATACTTTTTAGCCGATGGGTGATCAGAAATTATGATATAAAGAATTCATATAATAGTTAGGCTTACCCCACAGCGATATCCACGACACGTACCATCATCTGGACGAACCCGTTCACGTTGTAAGTAAACTGCTCTTCTGTGTGCGCGTCAAAGGCGTCATCGAAAAACACGTGGGCTGTTGGAAAATAAATGGACAAGATGTTTATAAAAACTACATATGCTGCCTGTTAGATCATGATGTCTTCGGCGTGATTCTCAACTGGCGTCTGGGATTTAATAATCTACGACTTTATCCGTACGCTCTGCAACAAACCCCCATCTAATTTCATTATTCTTTACAATCCATCTTGCTTCGCATAAAATCCAAATATTATTTGGACTATTATTTACATATTGAGGAAATATCAGAATTTCCTTCACCGATAAAAGTGATATTTCACAGCGGTGTAATAAAATTTTGTTTTCAAATTTTGTTATTACATTTCGAAAAATATCGCATCAACAGCCTCTGTTGCCATTATAACGTTGCACAAAGACGTACTTCATTCCAACACGCAACAAAACGATAACATCATTTGACGTCACGAAATACTCCACGTTTCGTACAACGTCATGGTGGTCCGAACTCGTTTGGTTGAATTGATCTATAAACAGTATGTAAATGTGACGCTTTAAAGTTTTTTCGTCGATATAAATAATAAAAAAGATTATTACACACTGAAGTTTGAATACCATCATATTGCTGACGTGAATGGTGGATGTTATCATTTCCACCACTCACTCGAGCAATATAAATGGTATTCAAACTTTGCCGTGTGATATTATTATTTATTGACATTTTTCGCAGGGTGTATGGGTTTTTATGACCGTCTTGAAGCTTGTACACCCTGAGCCGCAGGCGAAGTGGTGTACGGGCTTCAAGACGGTCATAAAAATCCGTACACCCTGCGAATTTATTATCCGTCAAGCCTCCCTGTCAGAGTTT
>JAVFBZ010156532.1:0-18419 GCA_032466195.1 Katharina tunicata | reverse complement strand
AAAAATAGTATGTAAATGGCTCTAACGGTTTCTCGTTTTTTTTTTGTGAATTACATCAAATTAGCGCCCCGTTGTATTAACGTCAATAAAATATAATTTGGGAAAAGAAACACTCCAAACTAGTGAGTTGTTGGACTGCCATCTGAATCAGGCGCAGTAACCATCAGTAAATGCCGGCCAGCGACCTTACATATTCCCCGCCAGTCAATTTAAAAGAAAAAAAAAGACCAAAATACTGATATACGGTAAAGGTACCTTTTATTTATTGTGACGACGCAGAACATTTCATTTTGGAATATGGCTGATTAGATGGTCTAGGTGTCCAGCATTTACTGTTGGTGATTCGGTGCCCGAGTCTCTGTGCCGACGGTTCAGATCCCGCAAAGTTCTCTGCCCGTAAATTTGCTGATCTAGAATCTGCTCATTCTAAGAAGGTGACATACAAAACTTCCCGACAAAAAAATAGGGAGGTAATATTCACTGGTCAATTTATAAACTCATAAATAGAGTTTATTTAACCTTCGCCTGCCTTATTTTTTTAAATTATGACTAATTTTCTGTCTACAAATTTATTGTCCAGACGATTTGTTTTTTAGTGTACACATCTGTAATTGAACATCTGCCTGTTGGTCATTTGGTGGCAAAGTAAATAGGAGATAAGCTGAAACAACATACTATAAAGATCCTAAGAGGTATGAAACTAGCCGCATATCTTCTGGGGAAACAACAAACCTCTATGTACCCCACACTGGTCCCCTGGCTGGGTACCTTCTAAACTTTGAAGTGGGCCACAAATTTAAGGTCAGCAATTAAAATTAATTTGTTTTTATGGCATCCCATGAAGTTTCAATTGAGTATTATTTGGTCGCATTGAGTATGCATCAAAGATTGCCACTTTGCTATTGTTATAAATTTGAACAAATTGGTGCAAACAATGTGTAGATGTTATCCCATCAATGAAGCAAATATTTGTCTATCAATATGGCGCGATCGACAGGTTTCTGCGGTGTGATTACAAGTTTAATTTCGTCTTACGCTGATACATCTGTTAAAAAATAACATGAATGAATGGCAATTTAATGTATCGGTTTATTTTTAAACCATTATCAATACATATTCTTGAGAACTTTTTTTTTTAAACGAGAAATACTTTTGGTTATGGTTTAAATAAAAAAATAAAAAAATACCATGCATTCATGTGTATCCTTTGATGGAGTCGTGCTCTACTTTGTAAAACCCATCAGTGGAAATAATGCTACACATGACAACGTTCTGTGCTTTTCAGTTATTAAAATGTTTTGGGATAATTTCCAAATCAATATCAGGACGTTTGAAATAATTAGAAAGTATGTGTCTTCCATTGAGTAAGTTTTGTCTTTTGTGTTGATTTTCTTTTTTCTCAGCGTGAATAAGCAGATTTTAGACATTGGTTTTATAAGCATTGGCTTGTGAATGAATACATTTTGACATTATTTTTAAGTCGGTGTTTATTCATATTGTTATTATCGTTAAATATGTTTACGATATCATGCACTCTGCAGCGATCTTCTATTTCTTATTTTATTCATTTATACTATAAATACGAAAGCCCATCAATATTTATTGGCCGATTTTCGACAGAAATTGAACATTGAACGGTCTCCATACATCGACTGTCAGTTTTAGACGCCAACCGATAAAACCATAGCTTAACAGAGCAAGACTTCTGATTCTTACAAATTGCTGGGGATCAACATATATAGCAGCATGAATTGTTTTAAATTACTTAATTCTTCTGAGAGCGCCTTTGACAGCAAAGCCTTTCCTACAAGTTCCATAAGCAATATCATGTTCTGTGACAATATATTTGTCTCGAGGCGGGGCTCAAATTAATTGGTCCATACAAACTACGTCCACAAATGTCAAAATCGAAATCTTGGCTCGGTAACATTTTGTCGAAATACACCTATATCACAACCTATGTGTATGATGCATAGTGATATATCATGCCGTTTTCAGTGTTCCACGAATATAGAGCTTGTGAGAAAGGAATACGTCAGCGCATTTTATCTTAAATATTAATCCGACAATCACGACATTTTCTACTAAAATGTTTGCCCTTGGTATAAATTAATCATATATTTAATTGATAACGCAATAAGTGAAAGTATAACGCAAAACATAGTATTTCGAAACAATATAAATATATTTAACAAATTATAAACAAAAATATCTTTAGATCATAGAACTTAGAGAAATGGTGACTTATTAGCTTAGTAGCTTTATGCATATTTGAAAAGTTTGTAAAAAATTTGGCTATATACTATCTTAGTTGCACATTGGCTTTTTGTGCTATGAAATACTTTGAATAATTAGGTTACAGTTATGGAATAAAAAATTTCCAAAGATAATTCACACTGGCAGAGTGCTTTAGTTAAGCTAAATCCTCTAATTTAAACAGAAGATTCGGCCGTTATTATTGACAAGATATGGAAGATATAACAGACGTTAAACATACATATGAAATGGCAACCGTGTAAACCTACGATTAGAATTGCACGTGCTTTATCCGTGTTTTCGAAAGATGGAGCACAGATCTGTTATTACCTTAGAAGTCGTGTGTGTAGAAGTCTGTCTAGCACCTATAGCATTATGACCAGTCTTTAAACATTGTTCTGGTAATGTTCACGACCAGGTGGAGTTTGATTTAGAACGTTCCATACCGTCCGAAACATACTGGGAAGAAGGGACAGCCAAGTCTGCTAAGATTAAAGAGTTCAAACTATTTTCTTTAACTGAAATGTCATCTGGTTTCTTTCCGTCTAAAAGTTGCGTCATAAATGAAATGTAAGACATAGCGAGTTTCAATGTTTCCATCCGTGTTAATCGCTTCTCGTAGGAAAACGTTGGTACTTTGGTTTTCAGACTATCAAAAGCGTCATTTAACTGATCCATCCTCTTCCTCTCTCTTACATTCGCTTCCTTTCGTTGTCTAGCATTATGTGTCCGCTTTCGCTTTTGCTTGTTTCCTGTTTGCACGTGATCGCCTAGAAACTCGTTGTCAATCCCAAGAGCAGACTCGCGTGACTGACCAACAGCTCTCCTTTTGCGACCGTTCACAAATCTTGTATCATTGAATTGGTTTGATTCATAGCCAGTTGGAATGATGTTTAAGTCCAAACAGTCGAATTGATCCGGGTTTGTTGTAATGGTGGGTGCATCCCGTGTTCCCCAGTCTATCTGATACTGGTGTCGCTGCTCTGGTAGCACAACTGACTGTGAATTCGATAAATCAGGAATTTCTACTCCTATAACTTCAGAGAAGGTGAAAAAGTTTTCTTGCGGCTCAGGGTAAGATAGAAAGCCTGTAGACATGTCTGGGGCTGTTAAAATATCGTTGAAGATATCCGGGAACGCCATTTCCATGTCAGAACCACCAAGTTCTAACTGATCACAGTTTATCAATGATGTCAAATCTAGCTCTGAAAACGTTTCACACATTCTGGAAGATCGTCACCCAAACTGTACTAAAGTTTCAGTGCAGCCTTTGGTTGCGCAAATAGAAAGGACTTTCAAAATGTTGAGTTCCAGTAAAAAGTGAAATTCGTAAGTGCAGTGGGAAGTTAACCGAAGAGCCCTACTTAACTTCTGACTGCTCCAAGTATGCAGATATTGGAGTAGACAGCAATTCTTTATACTATCTTAGAACGGTGCCGTGTTGGAGAGCACGCGACTACCTGTTGATTGACACGTGCCACGCCCCCAAACCCTGCATGCTTTTGGGCTTTTTTAAAAAGAAAAAGCAAAATGTCTGCTACGATTGGCTGCCATTTCTCTGGGCCTTAATTCTCTCCGTCTCGCATGAATGATGACATACGAGGAAAGGTACTTTCTGAAAACGAAGGTCATGTAAATCAAGAACGTAATAATCAAACTAACCCGTGCTCATTGTCAAACGTAAGTTTCAAGACAATTGAACTATTTATATGCAGTTGCTTTGCTTTTAACTTATTTGGCGAGTTTCTGAAAACAATACTCTATGAATTAACGATGTTCATTGAGTTTTTTTGCATTAACAGATTTAATCAAACCCCACCACTAGATACGAGTAGCATTGATACAAAATAGTCTGTAAATGGCTCTAACAATTCCTCGTTTCATTGCTTTTAACATCAAATTAGCGCCCCGATATTATTAACCTCAATAAAATATATTTTTTGAAACATTTTGGAAACATTTTGGAAACATCCCAAATTGTAGTTGGTCAATTTGCACATTGCTAAAAAAAACTGTACACCCATTTTAATAAAAATACAAACATGGCTGGCTTCGTTTTAAAGGGTGTACGGACCTTTATGAACTTTCTGAAGACAAGGTTTAAGATGGACATAAAAATCCGTAAACACCCTGCGAAAAACGTCAGAAATGAATAATATCCGAGCATAATTGTATAATTAGCCAAAAAATGTATAAAATATAGAAATATGAAATAATAAATATATATATATTTATATATAAAATAAGCAATAAGAGCAATAAACTTAAACATATTTTACGTTCTTATAAACCTTTCTATGCTTAATTGGTAGTAAACCATTTTGGTAGAGCAGAGTTATTAAGTAACGTAGAATAGTTATTAGTTATTAGGCTTTGTAACTTTAACAATATTTTCGTTTCTTGTTTCTATCTAACACTATGATAGATAGAGTATATTCTAGGTCATACAAACGTGAAGGCTGATGTGAGACTGTGAGAATCGAACCAACTGCCATCTGAATCAGGCGCCGTCACCATCAGTAAATGCCGGCCAGCGACTTTCTGTATTCTCCGCCATTCCATCTTAGAGAGAGAGAATAAAAAACCTATATACGGTAAAGGTACCTTTTATTTATTGTGACGACACAGAACATTTTATTTTTAAAGATGGCTGATTAGATGGTCTAGATGCCCGGCATGTACTGTTGGAGATTCGGTGCCCGAGTCTCTGTGCCGTGGATTCAGATCCCGCAAAGTGCTCAGCCCATAACATTTGCTGATCTAGAATCTGATCAGTGTAAGAAAGCGACATACAAAACCCCGAAAAAAATAATAGGGAGGGTATATCAACTGGTGAATTCATAATCTCATCAATAGAGTTCATTTAAATTTTGCCTGTCTCGATATATTTTTTAAAATTATGAATTATTTTCGGTCAACAAACTTATTGTCAAGACGATTTCTTTTTTTGTTTTTCAATGTACACATCTGTAATTGAACATCTGCCTGTTGATCATTTGGTGGCAAAGTAAATAGAAGAGAAGCTGAAACAACATAGTATGAAGATCATAAGAGATATGAAACAAGCCGCATATCTTCTGAGGAACCAACAAGCCTCTATGTACCCCACACTGGTCTCCTGGCTGGATACCTTCTAAACTTTGAAGTGGGCCACAAATTTAAGGTCAGCAATTAAATTAATTTGTTTTTATGGCATCCCATGAAGTTTCAATTGAGTATTATTTGGTCGCATTGAGTATGCATGAAGGATTGGAACTTTGCCATTGTTATAAATTTGAACAAATTGGTGTAAAACAATGTGTAGATGTTATCCCATCAATGAAGCAAATATTTGTCTATCAACATGGCGCGATCGACAGGTGTCTGGGGTGTGATTACTATTTTTAGTTCGTCTTATGCCAAAACATTTGTTAAAATAAAGATACACATTGATGTATGGTGATTCAATATTTCTTTTTTTAAAAACATTATCAAGACATAAGACTTTTTTTTCTAAACGAAAATTATTCTTGATAATGGTTTAAATTTTTTAAAAATGATTTATCATGCATCCATGTTTATCTTTTGTAGGAGTCGTAACTTTGATCTTCTTTGTAAAACTCATCAGTGGAAATAATGCTACACATGACAACGTTCAGTGTTTTTCAGTTATTAAAACTTTTTGTTATAATTTCAAAATCAAAATCAAGACGTTTGTTATAGTTAAATATTGTGTATCTTCTATTGAGTATGTATTGAATTTTGTGTAGATTGTTTTTTCTAAGCGTGAATTAGCAGACTTTGACATTTGTCTTAAAAGCATTAGTCTATGTTAATGCGTCTGAGTAACTTTCTACTTCAAATTTGTCAAGAGCAGCGCCCTCTAATGGTAAAAAAATATATAAAGTATAGACACATATGTCGCGAAAGAGAAGTCACTATTAGTTTTCTAAATAACACTGAACCCGATCCACTGCCGATCTATTTTGCGTCCAGTCTATTCCTACTGGAACATTCTTAACAAAAACAGTTGATAAAAGTGTGAAGTATGTTGATTGGTGTTGCATAATATTTCACGATATAAAATGTTTAAACAATACGGAAATGTGATCGCATAAAAATCGCCCAAAGTAACAATACAGACAAAAATGATGTTGAAACTAGAATCGGGTAATTTTTATTAATTCGAACAACCGCAGATAAACATTAACGCCCGTTGTTAGTCAGAATGAAACCCTCTAGTGAGTGTTATAACGTAGGCCAACTATAAAGATACACATGGACTAGGTGTGTCCATTATTATCTGGTCTTGGAGTAGTAACATTGCTTTTTTCGGTTAATTGTTTAAAGACAACTGGGAAATAATTCATCGCAGATGTATATTATAAATCTTATGGCGAAAATAGGGTATTTCTGCTATTAAAACATTTCAGAAGATTTGGCATATCAAAAATCGTTGGGCGTACTGATAAAAGGATTACAGGGAACCATTCCACGGCAAGGATTATACCTGGTGTGACCCATAGCCTTGTTTACATTATCCCTGTTGACACGGGCCATGGCGTAATGACGTTGACGACATGTTTATATCTCCATTGTAAAGCGTCACAGGCCCACTGCGATTATTTGGTGATTAGCAAGATGAATTATTATAAGGGAAGTAGAGATATAGCTTTATCTACTTATTCTGTTTATTATATCGTATAAAGTAGAAGATCACAGTACGAAAACAACTTTTATAGAACCCACTGATAATATCTTGATCTATGTGTTGTGTACAAGAAAATTAAAAGCAATGTGACTGAGTGGTCCTTATATCTGTATCCATTATATATTAAAATATTTACTCGTATGATATCGTTTTGGGCTCGAATCCTAGTTGAAAGGGAAAACAAGTTAAGTTCTGTAATTTACAACTTGTTATTGTCACAGAATAATTGTTATATATTTACTTGGTTCAGTAAAATTAAGTCAATATTGTATTCTGTGGGATTAAACGATATTTGGGACAACCAGTAAGTGCCAAACGTTAATGTATTAAAATGGCAGCCGAACAAACTTTAGTCGACCAGTTCAAGCTAACAAAATTTGCTGATATTTCACTATCATGTAAAGGTAATTCTGTAGTTCTGTATGAACATATGACCACAAGAGTCATATAAAGTTTATTTGAACTCTTAAGCTTATACAGCTCATCGAGCAACATTAACAAAACATAGAATATAGTGACGTGATGGCGGACACAGTATCACGATTTACGTGTATAAGAGAATAACAAAAGATACAATATTACTGTTATAATAAATAGCAGTACAGCAAAACTGTACTCAGCAGTAAGTTGAGGAGAGAAAGACGTCTCATTTCAAAAGATGCATATAGGAAACGCCCTAGCTTTCTTAACTGGTTGACGTTTTCCACAGGTGCCCGAGTCTCTGTGTTGTCTGTTCAAATCCCGCTAGGGTCTCTGCCCGTAACATTTGCTGATCTAGAAAGAAAGTTGAATACAAAACTCCCCATAAAAAGAATAGGGAGATAATATTTGTTGCTCAATTATAAACGACACAATATGGTTCGTTTAAGCTTTGACTGTCTCGATATCTCGATATGTTTTTAAATTATGAATTATTTTTGGTCAACAAAATTATTGTCCAGACGATTTCTTTATTTGTTTAAAATGTTCACATCTGTAATTGAACATCTGCATGTTGATCATTTGGTGGCAAAATAAAGAAGAGAAAAGCTGAAACAACATACTAAGAGATAGGAAACTAGCTGATAGCTTCTGGAGAAACAACAGAACTATGTGTACCCCACACTGGTCTCCTTGCTGGGTACCTTCTAATCTTTGAAGTGTGCCGCAAAGTTAAGGTAAGCAATTAAAATTTATTTGTTTTTATGGCATCCCATGAAGTTTTAATTAAGTATTATTTGGTCGCATTGAGTATGCATCAAAGATTGCCACCTTGCCATTGTTATAAGTTTGAACAAATTGGTGAAAAACAATGGTTAGATGTTATCCAATCAATGTGCAAATATTTGTCTATCACCATGTTGCGATCGACATGTGTCTGGGGTGTGATTACTATTTTTAGTATGTCTTACGCCAAAACACTTGTTCAAATAAAGATACACATTGATGTATGGTGATTCAATATATATATATATTTTTTAAAACATTATCAAGACAGAAGACTTTTTTTTCTAAACTAAATTTTTTCTTGATGATGGTTTAAATTAAAAAAAAATGAATTACCATGCATTCATGTTTATCTTTTGAAGGAGTCGTAACTTTGCTCTACTCTGTCAAACTCATCAGTGGAAATACTGCTACACATGAAAACGTTCAGTGCTTTTCAGTTATTAAAATGTTTTGTTATAATTTCAAATTCAAAATCAAGACGTTTGTAATAATTAAAAATTGTGTATCTTCCATTGAGTATGTATTGACTTTTCTGTAAAAAAATTTCTAAACGTGAATTAGCAGATTTTGACATTGGTCTTATAAGCATTAGTCTATGTTAATGCGTCTGAGTAACTTACTACTTCAAATTGGCCAAGAGCAGCGCCCTCTAATTGTCAAGAAATATATAAAGTTGTAAAAAAAATTAAATAAAACATAATCGTCTGGATTTATTCCAATTTTCCTGTGTAGGTATATAGACACATGTTTCGAGAAAGAGAAGTCACTGTTAGTTTTCTGTATATTCTAACACTGAACACGGTCCACTGCCGATCTATTTTGTGTTAAATCTATTCCTACTGGAACATTCTTAACAAAAACAGTTTATAAAAGTGTGAAGTATGTTGATTAGTGCATAATATGTCACGGTATTAAATGTTAAAACAATCGAATAAAAATCGCCCAAAGTAACAATACAGACAAAAATGATGTTGAAACTAGAATCTGGCAATCTTTATTAAATCAAACAAACGCAGATGAACATTAACGCCCATTGTTAGTTAGAATGAAACCCTCTAGTGCGTGTGATAACGTCGGCCAACCGTAAATATACACATGGACTAGCTGTGCCCATAATTATATCTTCTTAGAGTAGTAAAATTGCTCTTTGCGGTTAATTGTTTAAAGAAAACTGGGGAAAGAATTGATCGCAGAGGTCTATTATAAACCTTAAAGCGAAAAAAGCGTATTTCTGCTATTAAAATATTTCAGAAGATATGGTATATCAAAATCGTTGGGTTGTAACAATTAAAGAATTACAGGAAACCATTCTATGGCAAGGATTATACCTGGTGTGACACATAGCCGTGTTGACATCATCCCTGTTGACACGGGCCATGGCGTAATGACGTTGACGACATGTTTATATTTCCATTGTAGAGCGTCACAGGCCCACTGCGATTATTTGGTGATTAGTAAGATGAATTATTATAAGGTAAGTGGAGATATAGCTTTATCCACTTATTCTGTTTATTATATCGTATAAAGGAGAACATCACAGTACGAAAACAACTATTTATACAACCCACTGATAATATATAGATCTATGTGTTGTGTACTAGAAAATTAAAAGCAATGTGACTTAGTGGTCCTAATATCTGTATCCACTATATATTAAAATATTTACTCGTATGATATCGTTTTGGGCTCGAATCATAGTTGAAAAGGAAAACAAGTTATCTTCTGTAATTTACAAATTTGTTATTGTCACAGAACAATAGTTATATGTCTTCTAGGTTCAATTAAATTAAGTAAATATTGTATTCTGTGGGATTAAATGATATTTTGGACAACTAGTATGTGCCAAACGTTAATGTATTAAAAATGGCGGTCGAACAAACTTTACTCGACCAGTTCCTGCTACAAAATTTTGCTGATATTTCATTTTCATCTAAAGGTAATTGTTAAAATATTATTAAAACAGAGTTCTGTATGGAACCGTATCTTCAGCTGCTTGGTAAAAAATGCCACATTACCCTAGCCCGTTTTAGAACCAGTAAACATCCCTTACCAATCGAAACTGATAGGTGGCAAAATGGCCTAAAAATGAACGAGTTTGTTTGTCTTGTAACAATGGACAAATCGGCGACGAATGTCATCTTTTGTTTATCTGTAACAGAACTAAAATATTGCGTCATAATTACCTTCCAAGATATTGCTATCCTCGCCCTAACGCCCTCGAGACAGGGGAATTATTCCAGTCACGACAACCAATTATTTTTAAAAAATCTGTCAATATACATCCAAAAGGCACTGAACCTTCTATCAAGTTAGGTAGATATCTGGTGATAATCTGTTCAAAATAACTTTATAACTATTACTGTTTTAGAATTTTGTATGGCATTTGTGCATAATTTTAATTGAGACTTGTTTATGCCTATATATCTGCTGTATATTGGAATGCGTAAATGTTGTGTTGCAATTCATTTTACATTGTATCAAATCGCCATAAGATAAAAATAGAATCACTGAATATTAATATATTTGGTATTATATATTGGTAATAAATCTCTATAACTTAAATATATATAACTGTATCATTTATATTTGGAAATGTTAAATATATTACATGCTTTATTTTTCCGCCACGTTTTATATGTACAAACTATTAGTATACCTCCCGTGCCAACCGGTGGTTTGGAGCAAAATAAATGAATTTGAATTTAATTTATAATGAATTTATTTCTGCATTTTATTGCAATTGATTAACGTCGTTCTCGGGAACATCTCACTAATAAGCCGACTTGTTGACGGTGTTTCGAGGAAACTGGAGGGGAAAAAACATAAAAAAGAACCAGTTACCGGAAACTTCCAACAGAGATTATCATTCCTCGACCTGCAATGCTTTTAAGTCAGTAAATAGTTTGATTATACTTCCGAATTAAAATATTGACAATTAATATTGTGCATTTTTGGCATCGAATTGATTTACCTTCTTCTGATTAATTTGCCAATCTAACGAATCACATAACAAACAGTTTTGTCTTGGATTGTGAATGGATACATTTTGACATTGGTTTTGAAGTTCGTGTTTATTCATATTGTTATTATCGTTAAATTGGTTTACTATATCATGTATTCTGCAGCGATCTTCTATTTCTGATTTTATTCATTTATACTTTAAATATTGAAGCCCATTAATATCTATTGGCAGATTTTCGACAGAAATTGAACATTGAACGGTCTCCATACATCGACTGTCAATTTTAGACGCCAAACGATAAAACCATAGCTTAAAACATCCAAAACTCCTGATTCTTACAAATTGCAGGAGATCGGTATATAGCAACATAAATAGTTTTAAAATTACAAAACACATCTGAGGGCGCCTTTGGCAGCCTTATGAGTCAATAGATCAATCCTTTCATACAAGTTCCATAAGCAATATCATGTCCTGTGACGAGAGATTTGTCTCGAGGCGGGGCTCAAATTAATTGGTCCATACAAACTACGTCAACAAATGTCAAAATCGAAATCTTGGCTCGGTAACATTTTGTCGACATACATCTATATCACAACCTAATTGTATGATGCATAGTGATATATCATGCCGTTTTAAGTGTTCCAGGTATATATAGAGTTTGTGAGAAAGGAAATCTTCCACGCATTTTATCTTGAATATTAATCCGACAATCGCAACATTTTGCACTGAAATGTTTGCACCGAGTATAAATTAATCATACATTTAATTGATGACACAATAAGTGAAAGTATAACGCAAAACATAGTATTTGGAAACAATATAAATATATTTAAATAATTATAAACAAAGATATCCTTAGGTAATAGAAAGGATAGCAATGATGAATTGTTATAGCTTAATGCATATTTGACAATTTTGTAAGAAATTTGGCTATATACTATCTTAGCTGCACAATTGCTTTTAGAAACTTTAAAAGTTGCACTGTGCTATGAAAAACTTTGCATAATTAGGCTTAAGTTATGGCATAAAACATTTCCAAAGATAATTCACAATGACAGAGTGCTTTAGTTAAGCTAAATCCTCAAATTTAAACAGTAAATTCGGCCGAGGAACTGGAATAAGTTAAAAATGTTTCTAAGTTTTTCTAAATCTCGCTCTTACCTTGGGTATCTGGTAAGCAGTTCTGTACAATTAAGGCGAAGTCTATTTCATATGTTATTATTGACAAGATATGGAAGATATAACAGACGTTGAACGTACAGATGAAATGACAACCGTATAAATCTAAGATTAGACTTGTACGTGTTTTGTCCGTGTTTTCAGCGACTAAGACACAAATTGGTGTTATTTGCCATCTCAGTTGTACACGTAGGCCAAGCAAATTGAAAGGAGGAGCACAGATATGTCATTGTCTCAGATACCGTGTGTGCCGAAGTCTGTCTAGCACTTGTGTTGACATTATGACCAGTTTTTAAACATTGTTCTAATAATTTTCACGACCAGGTGGAGTTTGATTCAGAATGCTCCATACCGTCGGAAACATACTGGGAAGAATCTGCTAAGATTAAAGAGTTCAAACTATTTTCTTTAACTGAAATGTCATCCGGTTTCTTTCCGTCTAAAAGTTGCGTCATGAATGAAATGTAGGACATAGCGAGTTTCAATGTTTCCATCCGTGTTAATCGCTTCTCATAAGCAAACGTTGGTACCATGGTTTTCAAACTATCAAAAGCGTAATTTAACTGATCCATCCATCAACTTTTAAAATTAATTTTTCATATAACTTAATAAGCATAAAAATATTCTTATAAAATTGTTTTATTGTTTTATTGTTTTATTGTTTTATTGTATTTTATTGTATATACTTGTTATATACAGGACCGTCTTGGAAAGCAGCCGTACTGGTTGAAGATGTATTTTTACCCTGTTGAAATAAATTATCTTATCTTATCCTCTTCCTCTCTCTTGCATTCGCTTCCTTTCGTTGTCTAGCATTCTGCACCCGCTTTCGCTTTGGCTTGTTTCCGGTTTGCACGTGATCGCCAAGAAACTCGTTGTCAATTCCAAAAGCAGGCTCACGTGACTGACCAACATCTCTCCTTTTGCGACCGTTCACAAATCTTGTGTCATGGAATTGGTGGGATTCATAGCCAGTTGGAATGATATTTAAGTCCAAACAGTCGAATCGATACGGGTTTGTTTTATTGATGGGTGCATCCCGTGTTCCTCAGTCTATTTAATACTGGTGTCGCTGCTCTGGTAGCACAACTGACTGTGAATTAGATAAATCAGGAATTTCTACTTCTATAACTTCAGAGAATGTGACAAAGTTTTCATACAGGTAAGATAGAAAGTGCTTAGACAAGTCTGAGGCTGTTACAATGTCGTTGAAGATATCCGGGAACGCCATTTCCATGTCAGTACCACCAAGTTCTAACAGATCACAGTTTATTAATGATGTCAAATCTAGGTCTGAAAACGTTTCACACATTCTGGAAGATCGTCACCCAAACTGTACTAAAGTTCTTGTGCAGCCTTTGGTTGTGCCAAATATAACGGACTTTCAAAATGTTGACCGTTCAAGTAACAAGTGAAATTCGTAAGTGTAGTGGGAAATTAACCGAAGATTTCTACTTAACTTCTGACTTGTCCAAGTATGCAGATATTAGAGTACACAGCGGTTTTTTATACTATCTTAGAACGGTGCATCGTGGGAGAGCACGCGACTACCACCTCTTGATTGACACGTGCCATGCCCCCAAACCCTGCATTTTAGAATTTGAAAAAGAAGAAGCAAAATGTATTGTTTCCCTCCGTCTCGCATGAATGATTACATACGAGGAAAGGTACTTTCTGAAAACGAAGGTCATGCAAATCAAGCACGTAATAATCAAAATTAACCCATGCTCATCGTCAAACGTATGTTTTAAGACAATTGAAATATTTATATGCAGTTGCTTCGCTTTAAACTCACTTTGCGAGTTTCTGAACAAACAAGGCATCAAATAATATCTTCCATGAATTAACGGTGTTCATTGAATTTGGTTTTCTGGATGAACAGAATGAATCAAAACCAACCTCTAAAGAGTAGCATTCATAACAAATAGTATGTAAATGGCTCTAACGGTTTCTCGTTTTTTTGTGAATGGCATCAAATTAGCGCCCCGCTGTATTAACGTCAATAAAATATAATTTTGGAAAAGAAACACGCCAAACTAGTGAGTTGTTGGACTGCCCTCTGAATCAGGCGCCGTAACCATCAGTAAATGCCGGCCAGCGACCGTACATATTCTCCGCCATTCAATCTAAGAGACTAAAACACCAAAATACTGATATACGGTAAAGGCACCTTTTATTTATTGCGACGACACAGAACATTTCATTTTGAAATATGGCTGATTAGATGGCCTAGGTGCTCAGCATTTTCTGTGATTCGGTGCCCGAGTCTCTCTGCCGTCGGTTCAGATCCCCCGAAGTTCTCTGCCTGTAACATTTGCTGATATAGAATCTGCTCAATCTAAGAAAGTGACATACAAAACTTTCCGACAAAAAAATAGGGAGGTAATATTTACTGGTCAATCTATAAACTCATCAATAGACTTCATTTAACCTTCGCCTGCCTCGATATTTTTTTTAAATAATGACTAATTTTCTGTCTACAAAGTTATTGTCCAGACGATTTGTTTTTTTGTTTTCTAATGTACACATCTGTAATTGAACATCTGCCTTTTGATCATTTGGTGGCAAAGTAAATAGGAGAGAAGCTGAAACGACATACTATAAAGATCTTAAGAGATATGAAACTAGCCGCATATCTTCTGAGGAAACAACACAACTCTATGTACCCAACACTTGTCTCCTGGATGGGTACTTTGAAGAGTACCGCAAATTTAAGGTCAGCAATTAAAATTAATTTGTTTTTATGGCATCCCATGAAATTTCAATTGAGCATTATTTGGACGCATTGAGTATGCATCAAGGATTGCCACTTTGCTATTGTTATAAATTTTAACAAATTGGTGAAAACAATGTGTATTCGTTATCTCATCAATGAAGCATATATTTGTCTATTAATATGGCGCGATAGACAGGTGTCTGCAGTTTGATTACAAGTTTTATTTAGTCTTATGCTAATTCATTTGACAAAATAAAAATTACACAGAGATGTATGGTGATTCAATATATCAGTTTATTTGTAAACCATTACCGAGACATATTATGGAGAACGTTTTTTTTTTAAACGAGAATTATTCTTGATAATGGTTTAAAAATATATATATATATATATTGAATGACCATGCCTTTATGTGTATCCTTTGTTGGAGTCGTAACTTTGCTCTACTTTGTAAAACCAATCAGTGGAAATAATGCTAACACATGACAACGTTCAGTGCTTTTCAGTTATTAAAATATTTTGGTATAATTTTAAAACTAAAATTAAGACGTTTGACAAAATTAAAAATTGAGTATCTTCCATTTAGTATGTATTGACTTTTGTGTTGATATTCTTAACAAAAACAGTTTATAAAAGTGTGAAGTATGTTGATTGGTGTTGCATAATATGTCACGATGTAAAATGTTTAAACAATACGGACTTGTGATCGCATAAAAATCGTCCAAAGTAACAATACAGACAAAAATGATGTTGAAACTAGAATCGGATAATCTTTATTAAATCAAACAACCGCAGATAAACATTAAAGCCCGCTGTTAGTTAGAATGAAACCCTCCAATGAATGTTATAACGTAAATAGGCCAACTATAAAGATACACATGGACTAGGTGTGCCCATTACTATCTTGTCTTGGGGTAGAGACATTGATTTTTGCGGTTAATTGTTTAAAGACAACTGGGGAAAGAATTCATCGCTGAGGTCCATTATAAACCTTAAGGCGAAAAGAGCGTATTTTTGCTATTAAAACATTTCAGAAGATATGGCATATCAAAATTCGTTGGGTCGTATCGATTAGAGGATTACAGTGACTATTCCACGGCAAGGGCATCATCCCTGTTGACACGGTCCATGGCGTAATGACGTTGACGACATGATTATATTTTCATTGTTAATCGTCACTGATATTAATCAGACGATCGCAACATTTTGGACTGAAATGTTTGCCCGATGTTTAAATTATTCATATATTTAATTGATGACGCAATAAGTGAAAGTATAACGCAAAACATAGTATTTGGAAACAATATAAATATATTTAAATAATTATAAACAAAGATATCTTTAGAAAGTAGAAAGGATAGAAATGATGACTTGTTATAGCTTAATTAGTTTTAAAAAATTTGGTTATATACTATCTTAGCTGCTCAATTGCTTTTAGAAACTTTAAAAGTTGCACTGTGCTATGAAATACTTTGAAGTTATGGAATAAAGCATTTCCAAAGATAATTCACACTGGCAGAGTGCTTTAGTTAAGCTAAATCCTCTAATTTAAACCGTAAATATTCGGGCGAGAAACTGGAATAAGTTAAAAAGGTTTCTCAGTATTTCTAATCTCGCTCTGACCTAGGGTATCTGATATGCAGTTCTGTACAATTAAGGCGAAGTCTATTTCATATGTTATTATTAACAAGATATGGAAGATATAACAGACGTTAGCATACAGATGAAATGACAAGCGTGTAAATCTATGATTAGACCTGCACATTGTTCTAATAACTTTCACGACCAGGTGGAGTTTGATTCAGAACGTTCCATATCGTCCGAAACATACTGGGAAGAAAGGACTTCCAAATCTGCTAAGATTAAAGAGTTCAAACTACTTTCTTTTACTGGAATGTCATCTGGTTTCTTTCCGTCTAAAAGTTGCGTCATGAATGAAATGTAGGACATTTCGAGTTGCAATGTTTCCATCCGTGTTAATTGCTTCTTATAAGCAAACGTTGGTACTTTGGTTTTCAGACTATAAAAAGCGTCATTTAACTAATCCATCCTCTTATTCTCTCTTACATTCGCTTCCTTTCGTTGTCTAGTTTTCTACACCCGCTTTCGCTTTGGCTTGTTTCCGGATTGCAAGTGATCGCCAAGAAACTCGTTGTCAATCCCCACAGCAGACTCACATGGCTGACCAACAGCTCTCCTTTTGCAACCGTTCACAAATCGTGAGTCATGGAATTGGTTTGATTCATACCCAGTTTGAATGATGTTTAAGTCCAAACAGTCGAATCGATCCGGGTTTGTTGTATTGATGGGTGCATCGCGTGTTCCCTAGTCTATCTGATACTGGTGTCGCTGCCCTGGTAGCGCAACTGACTGTGAATTCGATAAATCATGAATTTCTAAACCGATAAATTCAGAGAGTTTTTTCATGGGGCTCAGGGTAAGATAGAAAGCCTGTAGACATGTCTGGGGCTGTTAAAATAGCATTGAAGATATCCGGGAACGCCATTTCCCTGTCAGTACCACCAAGTTCTAACTGATCACAGTTTATCAATGATGTCAAATCTAGCTCTGAAAACGTATCACACATTCTGGAAGATCGTCACCCAAACTGTACTAAAGTTCCTGTGCAGCCTTTGGTTGTGCCAAATAGAACGGACTTTCAAAATGTTGACAGTTCCGGTAAAAAGTGAAATTCGTAAGTGCAGTGGGAAGTTAACCGAAGATCTCTACTTAACTTTTGACTGGTCCAAGTATGCAGATATTGAAGTAAACGGCGGTTCTTTAAACTTTCTTAGAACTGTGCCTCGTGGGAGAGCACGCAACTACCACCTGTTGATTGACACGTGCCATGCCCCTAAACCCTATTTGCTTTTTGGCTTTTTGGAAAAAGAAGAAGCAAAATGTCTACGATTCGCTGCCATTTCCTTGGGTCTTTTTTCTTTCTGTCTCGCATGAATGATTACATGCGAGGAAATGTACTTTCTGAAAACTAAGGTCATGTAAATCAAGCACGTAATAATCTCAACTAACCCGTGTTCATCGTTAAACATAAGTTTTAAGACAATTGAAACATTTCTATGCAATTGCTTCGCTTTAAACCCACTTGTCGTGTTTCTGATAACAAGGCATCAAATACTATATTCTATGAATTATCTGTGTTCCTGGAATTTGGTTTTCTGGATGAACAGAATGAATCAAAACCAACCTCTAGAGAGTAGCATTCATAAAAAATAGTATGTAAATGGCTCTAACGGTTTCTCGTTTTGTTGTCAAGTACATCAAATTAGCGCCCCGTTGTATTAACGTCAATAAAATATAATTTGGGAAAAAGAACACCCCAACTAGTGAGTTGCTGGTTTGCCATCTGAATCAGGCACCGTCACCATCAGTAAGTGCCAGCCATCGAC
>JAVFBZ010156521.1:0-15795 GCA_032466195.1 Katharina tunicata | reverse complement strand
ACTATAAATAAGAGGACATATATTTAATTTGTAAATAATGAAAATATTATATACAAGCTTTCGAGAAAACTATATTCTTATCATCAGGTACAATGGCAAATGCAAACTCTGAGCTAAGTGGCACAGGTTGCCGATTTGTTGTGTTATGTAAACGTTTTGTCCTGTCTTTACCAGCGTCGTTGGCGATAGTTTTATTCACGGATTGGGCTGGCACTAATATAAGTGAAATAACCTTGATTACGGCGTAAAACCCCAAACAAACAAGCAAATGCAAACTGGAAAACAGGTGTAGGTTCAGACTGAGCAGTAGGTTGCAAACACACCAAACTCCACACTATTGTGTGCACGTACGTTAAATTTATATGCATATGGGACGACAACCAGTCCCACAAATTCAAATTATATATATTCCAGAATAACCTGTTTGAGAGGCATTTAGAAGTCGAAAATAAACATAATACAATATTTATGCATTACGAATTTCATATTTCTTCGACGCAACGTTTCGATGTATATTCTGGCATCGTTCTCAAATTGTCAAGAACGATGCCAGAAAAGACATCCAAACGTTACGCCGATACCAAACCAGAAGTTGTAATCCATATAGTATATGTTATGTTTATCCCAGAATAGATGTTACTAGATATGTTTCTACTGTATTAAGACATCAATTTAAGCATCAAACAAAATTGTTAGATTGACATCAAAGTAGAAGTCGTTCTATCTATTTTCAAATTCATATAGCTAAATCCTTTGTATACACCTGTATCTATTAAAGGATATTTCATGAATGATTTTCGTCTGACAGTTCTTGTCAACATACAGGAGAGAGCGTGCTTTGAATAAAACATTCCTTTTATTTCAAAACGCCTATTGGGAATGTTGGTCTTATTTGTAAATAGTTTGACACTATGGATGGCAGATTGGTATACCCTGCGGTTTGTGGCATTTATTTCAATAGTTCATTCATTTTATTCTTTAAGGAATATCAACCTACCGGTAATACAGAACTCGGTCCATGAAGTGCCGATCGAGAACAGATTTGCCAGTCCAGATTTGCATTAATTTGAAACTGGGTCACAACATTGATATGAAGCTTTGACTATTACAGATTCTAATTTAGTTGTCGTATTCAAGGTTTCCAGAAGTTTTTCAAATGTCTGTATACATGTTTGAATACGAATGCATTAGCTTTCAGCGCTGGAACAGTGCGATTGGTTGAAATATGAAAACGGGACGAAAGTTTTTATGGAAAAGAAAGGATATATTATAAAAAAAAACAATCTTCGCAAAAAACTAAAAAGGTATACATTGATAAGTATTTCCTACAGCATACGTAATTAATATCCAATTTTTAAAAATAGTTTGATATACCAAAAAGATACGTATATCGTAGAAGTATTGTTAATTATACTCAAAACAACTTTAACGAATACATCTTACCTGTGTATTTATTTTTTGGGCTGGTGTTTAACGTCGTACTCAACGGTATTTCACTTATATCACGACTTAATATTTTCAAAATTTTGAGTTGCGGAAAAGCGGAGAGCAACCTACTAAAACCATCCCGCAGTCTCCGCAATCACCGGAAAACTGTCCTTATCAGGTCGAAAGGGCGATTCGAACATTTACTGGAGACTCAGTTGACTTTTGCAACTGTGTAGTGTGAAGATTATTTTTGTATCAAAGGAGTCAAATAACTCAAAATACAGAGCAGATACCAATTAAACACATACCCACAAATTGATACGTAAGAATAACATCAACTAAAACAGTATTCATTTTTTTCAGTGCATTCAAGATGAATAAAACTATCAATCAACCTCAAGAGAAGGCTGAAGGTTTTGTCTCCACAGTAAGTTATAAAACCGAGGAAATGTGGTAGAAAAGAGCAAACTTATATACATTTTATGTCCTGATCGTGGTTTGATCTTTGCTGACAGTAACTTTGTATGGCTTCGTGTTTCTACCCTGTGTAAACATCGGTGTATTGCAGTTATAGATTGCAGTTATACGTTCCTTGATTACCTTAATCGAGTTATCGTTCCGCCGTGAATAAGATAACGAAAAAAGACACGGTTAGGTGTCTTGTGATTACGTAACAGTTACTTCTCACATTGCCACTCGATTATTTCACTCCGATGCATATCTGTGGCATAACATTACTAGCGATATTCAGCAGCAATCGCTGATAGATCAAATTGCTGATCAAAATGGACAACTTTTATTCCATGTGATCGATGGCGTCGAGAAAATGAAAGCGATGGCTTCCCAATCTTACGCTTCATTTCATAACTTACTCTCGTAAGTTATGTCAAGTGTTCATTAATAAACACAATACTTTCCTGTTTTCTTTACTAAAGGAATTTATCTCCAATAGGATCTTGTGTTCCACGCTCTTCTCACCCTTTCTTTTAAATGGAGCAATGTATTTTTTTCGAAAATGAAAGTTACATAATTGTAGCAGTTTCAAATTCAATGCTCAGGCAAATGTGCGAAAACGTTTCTCAAAGCATTAATAATTGATGCTTAATTATTGGACGAATCACTTATTTAAAAACGTGTTCTTGTCGTAAATGACACATTTTAAGAACACTATTTATCCCTGCAGATAACTAATTAAAGGCAAATTCGAGAAAATTCTGAGTATGGATCGATTAAGCTGTCACCTTTTATCCCACAATGTTGATAGCATTGCCTAATGACATGTCACATTGACGTTAAATTCATTACGCTACGGGGCAGCCATATTGGATATAAGAACCTGCTGTGTTTGTGTTCACCACCAAGAGGTGTATCGTATGTAAGGATGTATTGTCAGTTATATCATCTTGTTTATGATTTTCGTAACATCAAGCGTTGGAAAATTGTAGATCACACCGTAAGCAAGACTTTATCTTCTTCAAGTCAATTTTTGAACGTCAACAAATATCCCCTTGTGTGCAGATAAACGATACCTGAATCATCAATGGCTGTATGTGTCTTGAGAAATGTAAAGAAATACTCGCTCTGTCGAGAGGGCGTCAATTGGTTGGTATCTAAAAATTGTTCCCTATGCCACTTGTATGACTAAGGAAGTTTTTTTTATGTTAAATGATCCGTCTTACATTTGGCTTCTTTCCGACTGATAAGAGAAGATTTTAATGTTGAAAAACTCATGTTCAGCTTTCGAATATAAAGCTGAAATCAGTTCACTAAACATAGAAGTCAAGAACGATGGTCTTCAATTAAACGGAAAGCCATTTAAGTTTAAATCTGACATGTCTAGACCGAATTGGAAACTAAAAAGCCACGCCGAATTTTACGATCTGTAGCTTCAATAGACCAGGGCATAAGGATACCTCACAAAGACCACTGTGGGCCGCAAACGCCATTAGTATAAAGAAGGCCATTGTGTGCCGATTTATGGCTCGGTCTATAACAAATCTATCTACAAACAAATTGCTTTCTGACTTAGGATACATGGAATTTGTTTTATGCATTCATAGCATTAGCCACCGCCTCAGTTTTAACGGCTGGTACAAATGCTTGGGATTGTTACCACGCCATAATGTGATACAGATACCTCGGTCATAATAAAGCTCAACAAGGTGTTTAAAATAATCTATTCCAACCACAAACTGTTTAATTTTATTTGTAGTTTAACTTCATCTGCTCAATGTAAGCTATTCCAAAAACAAACGGTTAAATGGATATTTGCAGTTTACCTTATCAGCCCAATGTAGGCTATTCCAAACGGTTTAATTTTATTTGTAGTTTACCTTTTATAAGCTATTCCAAACAAAAACGGTTTAATGGTTATTTGCAGTTTCTGTTTAACTGCCCAATGATCAAATATGAAGAATGGGTATAGTAGGTCGTAAAAACGCATAACATGATTTGATATATTTACATTTGACAAAAGCTAAATAAAAGAAAACTTCTGTTTGTATTCTGCTTTTGTTTTTATTTATTTGGTCGATATTTACATCGTACCTAAGTGTATTTGAATTATTTGACGACGGTGTGTGTCTGGTGTTTGACAAAAAAACCCGAGAAAATGTTCTAACAACTTCTCTGGCAACACAATGCCCTAATATAACACATAACAGCAGGGCTTCATGATTTGTCCACTACCTAAATTGTATTGTTCACTGTCGCGGTTGAGATGCCATTGAATCATCACCAATGACTGTATTATCGGACTTTGTTACAATATATCCTCATAGGAAATCCATCACATATACTAATTAATACAACAAAGCCGTTGACCCGGGAACATTATCCAATGTAAACGATATCACATTTATCCATTGTCCATGCGCTCAATCAAAGTTCATCTGGTGAATTTACAGTCCAATAACCATATATCAACAGCTAGGCATTGGTGTGGTTATTATTAAACGGTCAATGATTGGTTGAAATAGAACCAGATATGTGTGGGCATATTGCCCTGAGCCACCCAACCTTAGGTAAACGCAATTTACCAATACACTGTTCTGTTAAAATCTATAAAATAAGCTATTTGTTGTTTTGTGTAATAAACTTGCCCAGGGAGCTATATAACCAGAAAATAACTACACTGCGCTCTGACACAAAATGACTACAATAACAATTAACGTCTGAGACAGCGCACCCCGAGGCACGCCGAAAATGTCAGCGGAAACTCGACGCGTTAGCGAATGAAATCCGGCGGAGTATCTACACATGAAAATAATTTTTTATTATTTACACTAATTACCCACTCATATATCATTAATATTGATTACTTCACCAATATAGCAATCGAGATGATACCTGATGTGCTGCTGTAGAAGCCACGAATAAATATCTTGATAAAAACTCCATTACTCTTAATATACGCTTTTTGTGAGGATTTAATTAACGGGTAAAAACATCTTCTTTTTGTACAACGTTTGAATACTAGATGATATGCCCGAACCTTTTCGTATCACAAAGAAATAATAAAATTTCACGACCCTAACTTGAATGGAAACAAATACTTTGAAAAACAATCAGTTAGTCCGATATCTTAATGCTAGGCCAATAGAAATTGGGCGTGTAATGTTATCCATGACATGATTGTCCACTATGAATCCTGTCTTCTTAAATTAAAGACACAGTTGACTTTGGCCAAGTCATCGAAGAGTTTAGATTTTGACCGTGCTTTTTCTAATTCAATTTAATGGGGTAAACAAAACTTTCGACATCATCTTTTGAATTCTACTTTGGTCACCTTTGAGTCGTTTGTTTATCCGATGAAATCCTTCCATTCTAGTTCTTATGTTTTCCCCACTAGCCCAGCTGTTGCCTCTGCGTCTGTTAGCCATCCTCCTTCTCTGCCCCTTCTCCGCAACCTGGCCCTTCTTCATCTGCCCCAACATCTCAACCTGGCCACTCTGCTCGTTTCCCTTCTTCTTGACCCTAAGTCTCACGCCATAAACAGCCCCTGTTATAACTTAGGTATTTGGATGATATATTTATCCTTTGGCAGCATTCAAGAGATGATCTAAATCTCTTCATCTCTACTTTAAATCAACATGATCCAAATATTCATCTTCAGGCTACTATCAGCCTGTCTCGTGATACTCAAGCTGTTTGCCTGTACTTTAACCTACAACGGCCAGAGAGCGAACTCGTTTGTATGTTCATCTAGGGAATTTAAACTGGTGAGATCAATTTAGATTAGTACTATATCTACATAATACATTTTCTCGGAAGAACAATGATGTGTTTACTAAAACAGTCTAGATATAGATATATGTATCTCTTGGCCATTATACTACACAGTTATTTGTGCGTAATATTTGACAAGCCTGTGGATTTCAAACTTACACTTATTGTCATTCCACTTTGAAAATGACATTTAGGGTAGTTAAATAACCAGAGTTAAATGCTGTTTCCATGCGTCAACGAAAACACGCAACAACAACAAAGACGAATTGTGCGTTATACATGGACCTATCGTTTATGCTGTATGAATTAACTTTTCTTTCAGAATATTATCAAACTAATTCAAACTGTAACCCATCGAATAAAGATCGATCAATAAAAATATAAAACGACGAAAAAAAAACTAGGCAAACAAATTGTTAAGTTATATATCCTTGGTCTATATCTAGCACGAAGACCAAAAAGCACAGGGAACTTTTACTTTTTTTTTTCTACTTCAACTTCGACTCTTGTATATTGTCTTTTGTATTAATACACTGTGCGATGGGTTAGTCCGGGCTAAACAATATTAGTCAATTTGGAACTGATCACTAAGGTCAGCATTTCTATAACTTTCACAACCTTGTTCCAGAAAACGGTGTTAATTTTCTCAACACGAGGTTAAATAACATATTCCCTGACTATGGCGATTGTCTTGTGTCAATATAAGACAGAGAAAGCCCGCCAGATTTTGTTTTAAGTGTAATTCTATTTCGGCTTTAACGGAGTATTTTGCGGCTTTGTTCTCGGTTCGCTGATAATGAGAATACTTATAGGAGCTATAGTCTAGACGTCTGTGCATTCTATTTTAGTTACATGTATGAAGCGTTAAATTACACTTCTGCTATGTTATGTTCTTCTATGAACGTCAATGGTGAATTATGTTGGGGAAAGATGGGATTGAGAGGCACAGGATCGAAACGAAACACTGGGAAGTAGGGCAAATCTTATAATACGGATAGGCAGCCAGACAAGGTACAACACAAGTACTCAACTTGTGCACGAAATGTCAGGAATTATAGGGAACAGTGTCCAGTGGCGTTTTAAATGGACGAATAGTGTGTGAATTCATTTCATCGTCAGTCTCCACAGCTTAATTGTTAGAGAGGTGGCCCCTCGTTGGAAGCAATCAGACTGGACTTTCTCTGCCACAATACATCCCCCGTAAAATATTACACACATGCATCTTCAGCGGAACGCATACTGTTTCACAGGAATCAAAATTGCCAGTGTAAACGCAAGAGGTGACAAATGCATTAATCTACTGATGTTAATTAATTAAACAAAAATATAATTTACTGAAATATGGAGCAATTGTATTGTAGTCATCTAGTATTGTACCATGGCTACTTTTGCGCACTATCCTACTCGTTTGGGAATGGAATGTCTGCTGAACGGATGCAAGTCAGCTGAAAATAATTCACTTAATAAACCATTGAATGCTAATAGAACACTTTCAAGAACTTGTTCATTTTTTGGAATTCCCTTGTTGGGCAAAAATAAACGGCGCTTTCTTGAGTAGTGAGTCCAGGAACATGACAAGGTGATTTCCGAACAAAGAAAAGCTTATTATATGTCCTCAAGCCATCAACGTAACGAAGATTGGTGCAAACAATAACCGTAAACAATTGGCCCGCCTTCCAGATTGAAACTGAAACTTGATCCGATGAAGCACTCACTCAACGGATTTAATCTTATGCATCCGAATTTGTCACTTGGGATAAATTTCCTTTCATTTGTTTTTGTAATCGTGTTTTGTGGGTGAAGCAGTACTGGAATGTGTATAATGTCGTATAAAGCAATTAATGGGACTGAACCCTATCATTAATTTTTAAAATTGTTTGAGTGACACAAAATCCAAGGCAACCTGACCGACGCTTATTCGTTCCCACCATCACTATAACATATGCCACTGACACCTGTCCACTCCCTGGCAGCTTTGCAATGCTGTTAAAAAAGATTTTATTAAAAAGTTTATTGGAAGCATTTCAATCGTCGTTAAAAAACTTCAAGTTGACACGCCGAGTTTTCCCCATATGTATAATTAAATTCGTCAATCTTGGTTTCAATTATGAACTGTCATGTGATCTAGACACCTCCATCGGGCGCATTAATGTCAACCACATTTTGTTGTTCAGTTGCGAATGTGTCAGATATCGTAGACATGTTGATTTTATGTAATTGTGAACACTGACATCAAGTCTCCCTGACATCTCAACGTCCAATCGAGAGGGTTGAAATTATGATTTAATAGACCTGTATCAATAGGCCTGTGTTTCGAAGTTCCGAAGTATATATATATGATATGATTTATTGGTTTTAATTAGTCGATATCTCTGTGCCAGTGTGATTATTCTTGACAAAACAAAAATGTATGCGGCCGGTCGTATATAAAGGGGTTCACTTAGAATTTTACCAAAACACTGTTATTTGCAGTATACAGCAGACATAAAACGAAGAAAAGGGCGTTTAATGTTGATGGGACAGGTATGTGACATTGATGTGGTTCATGAACAGGCATATAATTGAAATGGTTGTCTAAACGGAACAATTTCCAAGCTTATCCTGTCTAAAAGTCACTGTTCATTATTGTGTTTAATGTTCAAGCAAAAGTTAAGGGTCGTCACAAAAGAATAAACAAATGTAATTTGGTACATGGGTCATGCCAAATGTGACTATGTTAAGTTGATATTTACACCATCTCCATGATAAGTTGATGTAGTTAGAAATGTACTGTTTATGGCAGCATGGAAAGCGTATGATGTTCCATGAATAAGTTCTTTGATTTTGATGTCCCAGCTGGAAAATACATTAAACTTAAGATATATGATCAATGTCATTTTGAGGACATTTGCATTAGGTTGCAACATTCGATATACATCTACATTCAAAACTTTACAGATTCTGCTGTGCTGCCTTCCCAGCAAATAATATGTGTGTGTCACAGAAACGTTCAATTAAAGTTAAACATTTGTACATGGACTTTTTGGAAAAATAAATACAGTATAGAATTGTCACAGAAAATAGATACAAATTAGGCTTAATTTTATTTGTCATTAGTTTAGGTGTTTCGTGTAGTCAAGCTCGTGAGTAACTTGTAAAATTAACGGCACCGTTGTATTATTATCTCATCGTCAACGGGAAAATTGGACTACGTGAACAAAAACTTTTTCCTCAAGACAGATTTGTGCATACGCAAGCCAAGCGTGCTCTACGCGTTACCTTTTATATCCACACGTTAATTTAAATCAATAAGAATTGTCAGTTAGATTTGATATTTGTTGATGGTAATTTGCAGACCGCTTATTTTTTCTATTGCTAGTACTCTATTTATTATTGGTGGAGATCATAATCGATCGATTGAGGATCATAGATTGATCGGTTGATTGATTGTCCTCTTTTCAAATGTATTTCACTTACAAAAGGGCGGAGTATTAAGTCTCTGACAGTCCAGAAAATGTGCAAAGCTGTTGTCTGATCGATGCCGTCTCTCGACAGATATGTCTGGGCAACAAATATATCCACGCGATAAGAAGACACGGAAAAGCAATTTCAATGCAATCAATGTTTTTCGACTTTGGAGGGCTTTTGGAAGAGAGCCTCACGCGACAGCACTTACACACGGTCTGGTAGACATTGAAGTGTCGGATTTAATTAGCGTTTATCGCCAGGACTATTCGAAAAGACAACTCGTTTTTTGTCGTTCTGAACGTCAAATAAGGGCAGCTACGAAATTATTCGTCCGAAAACCTAGGAAAATAGTTAGCCGAGTTCGCGTCGTTTCCGCGACATGCTGATTGGATGCCGTTAAGCGGATCCCCTCCCGCTGACATCTAAGTAAATGTACACATAAATGTACAAATAGCACACACAAGACTGATTCATTTTCCCAGTCCCGCCCCTTAGTGGGACTTCATGGACTTGCTGTGAGTTAGTGTATTATTTAGGCCACTTCTTATTTGCACTATAATTTGCTCTAAATGTAACAATATAACACCGCCCATTCGTTCATTTTGCCTGCTTTAATGTTAATTTCCATTTGAGTATTAAACATAACAAGTTTCTAGTGCGATTTGTGCTTGTTTAAAACACAGAATGTTGAATTATATTCTTATATGGCTCAACCATGGTTTCAAATACCAGTGTTCGGACGTCATTACTACTTATATATATATTACCTTAATATTACATTTTGTCACTGATTTGTGATTGACTTGGAGGATATATTTAAACAACTAAACATAGCATGGGATATAAAAAGTGCCACATTTCACTCTGATCTTCCTTTCTTTACAGAAACCAGTCGCAAGGTAGCCACAAAGAAGGACCTTGCCATAATGGTGTTTATTCATGGGGGAGCGCTGACTAGCTACGGAAATGTTATAGTAGCGACCTTGAACTACCCACTCGTAGATCTGGATGAGTTAATCAGGAATTAACATGAAGGGTATATTATCCCTCAAGATATTTCCAGATGAGGAATGCCGTATGGCAGTATTTGCTGTGTGCAGGGATGCTGGACTGTGGTATAAATTCATATGCGTTTTATTGTATAAGTGGAAAACTTGTCACAAGGCACTTGGCCTACGAACTTCGAACGCGGCGTACGAATTTGGAGTAAATCAGCTCCATCTTAAGCATTTGTTTTTGTTGCATGTGCCCGACTCTAAAAGTTAAAACTGCAGACAAGAGAGGTCGCAGGTTGCTGCTGAGATTGTGGTTTGGTTTCTTACTGGTTTTAAAACTGTTCCTGTTTAACAAGTATTTTCGAGTATGTATTTAAAGAAATTCGATCGCCTACTTGAACTACGACATCAGTTAAAAAATCCACTAGTAGTCATACATTCACATAGATATCTACATATATGATTAATTATACATACAAGTTCCGGCACCAAAATTAAACGAATGTAGAGTCCGTAGGTTATCGAATATACTTTCTTATAAGTTGGTTTAATCAATTTAACTCATAACGTATATAATGAGTCGTAGCTGCAAAAATCAGCCAATCAGTTATAGTGTGGCTATGTACTGTCAGTGTACACCACCATCATATCAATAAAATGCCCTTGAGCAAAGGCTTTAGGCACCAATCAATCAATAATAATTTTCTTACTCGTTTGTTATAAACCCCCTTGCATGTATAAGCGAACTGTTGCACTGTGTTGGGACTGTAACACACTTGGGAGATACTCGGAAGTTCGCTAGTGTACTGTATGCACATCATCTTGGGACCTGACACGATTATTGCCATTTTATCCGGAACTTTTTCACAGCCTGTGGGTTAAACTGCCAATGCAGACAGATTTATCAGGTTCCAATTGTTATACATTTAGAGAGTAATTTATAACTAAATAAAATTTTCTGAATCTAAAGCCATATGGAATTCGCTCTTTTACTCATATTTCCATATTTTGCACATTTTGAACAATATTGAAGATTTGAACGTAATATTTTGCACCTTTTACGGCCGAGTGTAGTGATGAAAGCTAAATGACGATAGGTCTTGCCGATTGCTTCGGAGAACGGTCATATTCCACACATTGATACAGCGTATATACGAAGGGCCTTTTACTATTTATTTTGTGTATCAGATTTTGGTCACTTCAGTTTCAAAGACTCTTAACCCAAACGCCAAGAATTATTTGCTACATCAAGATATGGTGATGAATAAATAAAACATCGTCACAATTCCATTGTCCTCGCGTCAGAAGGCTAAGTCTACGATAACGCGCTGATCATAAATGCATCTCTATTGATTCGACTCATCGCCTCTGTCCATGAAGTTGGTCATATAAAGTTTGGAGGTTTGACTTGTATTTGCCAAGACATGCTGTTGTTAAAATGAAGAAAAAATCAACTTTCCTTTTCAGAGATTTAAATAATGTTATCATTGTCTATTTGAGCCTTACACTGCTGTATGAGTTCGATGATCTATATAATCTCTATACCTAAGCGCTAGAAGTTCATATTATAATAGATTAGTGCACTAAAATCCAAAGCAGCCCAGTATATCGCTATTACATCTATATTTGAATCTTGAATTATTGAACTTGACACCAGAATAATATACATCACATTTTGTTGTTTACCAAAGTCATATTGATACACTCTTTTATTGCTGATGGTTCTCGTTTTCGGAGACAGGCTAAATAATCAATGATCACCTACTGTCGGACTTATATACGATGTTGAATGAGTTTCTTAACTATTCCATTATTCGTATCCACTTTCGTCCGATATGTGCCTGGGTGAAACATTTCTTCCTTCGCGAATGTTATGGCATATAATTATTTTTACCCATCGAAGATGCTTTAATGATTCTTATTTTACTGCAAGGTTTATTAAACCTAGCTGACTAGATTCTTGCGTCCTGTACTCGCTGATCTAAAGGATATCAGTAAGTAGATTTGTTGTTGTTGTGGCCTACTGTTTTGAGTCCTGGCCTTGTCCTGTGTCAACCTTGTCTGTCAAAAGTGTTGTTCAGTGTGGTTTCCTTAACTTACTGGGCTGGCCCGCCGTCATATGGACAAAATAACCTTAAGTATGATTTAAAACCAGTCAATTTATCAATCTTGATAGTTTGGGTAATCATAAATTGAATCATATGGCAATTAGTGTATAAAATTGCGAAATCACTAGGCGCAACAAACACACCATCGAGTTTAAAGACTCAATGAAAGCAGTTGTAATATTCTCATTAATACAGCTATAATATTCTCATTAGTGAAGATATGTTAAAAACATATGCTTAGTTTTCCATACTAATGGAGTAAATGTTTTCTGCACAACTTCTATATATGCTGTTTATACTTGTAATGAATGGTGGACCGGGAGAAACTCATACTTGCAACTAACCCCCACGACCACCTAATCACCTCAGTCACCGGAATGCCTATGTGTCGACCTAATGTCGTCAGATAAGGAACCATTGTATTCAGTTTGGGATTTCGGTCCATTTCATGTTAGTTACCATGTGTTGAATATTATATCGATTGGGTCGTTGCTTTTTGACGCCTCGAGCATTTGAGAAATATATATGTAGATACATATATTGACATCGATAATTAAGCTCTTATTATTGTTTCACATGAGACAAGACACTCCTCAGACCTCCCATCTCCCAATGACAAATACCGATTTAAGCTTTCTCCCGACACACAATGTTGACTACAGCTTAATCTCCGTTCTGTCTGTGTAATTAGGTTATGGTGGAATCCCAGTGCTGGAAACCCAGGTCATTACTAGGGTGTTTTTGCTGGTCTTATAAATTGAACCTATCGATTCCTGATCGTGTGTGTGCCAGCAGATGGTAAAATTTCGCGAGTAAAACGTTCGGTAAAATTACAGATTAAGCAGCTTGGCGCACTACTCCATTTGATAAGCTCCACATATCTCGGTTTCCCCACGTCCACGTGAGTAGACAATTGAAAAGATATAGATACACTTTTGCAATGTTCTACATGGCTTTGATGCTAAGTTCATGTAGGTGTATGTCGCACAACTTACCACCTTATTAAAATATGATTTTTGAGTAATTCATTGGTAAACTGAAAGTCTTGAAGTAAGGTATAAAAAGGCGTGCAACTTGCCGCACATATCACCTCAGTGTTATGTTAGTTCGAAAACAAATTGTTTGTTAAATGTGTCATTAACTGAAGGTTAACTGAACGTATGAAGTTTTAAAAATCAATATAAAGTGACTCTCCGCATCAAGTGCAATTTTAGAGTGACAATCACTACAAAAATATCATGATTACATTATTTTCCATTAGGATTTGTAGCAGAATATTTCTGCTTAATTTACGAAATTAAATGTGATAAAAGGACTGATCAGTGTTAAGCTTGCCTTCAGACACTGTGTAGAGATGGAAAATCCAGCCGATCTTATGATGAAACGGCCAAATTACATTGATGTTTGTCGTCTCTTAGCTGTATAATAAATTTTGCATTTCCATTTCTAATGTGTCCTGCTTCCTGAAGCCTGTTGAAAGAATATACTTCTGTAGTTTGTTAGTGTCTTCGGGGAGATATTGAAGTCTAGACTTCAATATCTAATACAAATGGTGGAGTAGAAAATAATACAAATGATGGAGTCGAAAATAATACAAAAATAATGGAGTCGAAAACGTTGTGATCCATCTAGAGGCTATAATCTATACTGTCTTGTCGGACCGAACAGCTTTTGTTCAATGGATTTCTGTACCTAATCCCAAATCGGGTTCAATTTTAAATTTAGTAGTACAGAAACTCCGGTCCATTGTTTACCTTAATATTTCGCATATATATTGAGATAAACAAATATGAACATTTTCGATGTGTCGTTTCTGCTTTGTTCTGTTAAGCTGTTCGGTGGACCAACTAGATGATTAGATTTTATTATCGAGGCATGTGTTTGGTACGCGAAATATGACTTAGGGTACATCGCATGTTCACATTTCATACATAAGGTACTTTTCTTAGGGCACTGCTTGACTAATCTTCGATCCTATAAATATAATTATATATACAAGTCACTTTGTCATTCAGCCCAATGTATGCCATAGTCACGAATTGGAGAGCACCAATTTATGCTTAATAGTTGACGAACGCAAAGCGTCAACTATTAAATATCTCATTTTCTTACGGTTTTTCAGTGAAGAAATTATGGTGTGTAGCAAAATGTTGGCGTTGATATAATGCTATTTGTTTTGATTTATTTTTTGTTTTATGATATACTGGTAGCGGTGCCAATGGACAGTACCGAAATGTAAAACCAGAGAACGAGGCAAGAGCTTGATTAGAGTATTAATTTAAAAAATATATATACTAGTAAAATTGTGGTTAAACTTTTTCTTATCCACACATTAACCATTATTAAATTGTCATTTTTCTAATTTATCTCTGCTTGTTGAGCAAAAATGTGCAGTTTACTCAGCAAACAAAGACTAAATTACAGCTGTAGATGCCTCTAGGGGAGAATATGAATTCACAGAATTACTCTTGGAGTTTGAGGTTAAACTCATTTTCTGATTACAATTTTCAACACTCGAAAACAGAAGTTTTGTTAGAGGGTTACTTTAGTTTTTACCAAGATCTTAATCCAATTTGTCTCAAATCCATTGCTTTATGACGAGGAGTTATTCGTATAGATACAATTCTTATTTTAGGAATATTCTCTGGGGAATTGAGTGTTGATAACCTCTTAACCCGAATGGTTCGTGTATTTTTTGGGGGAAAATGACTTTGGATTTTTGATGTGGTAACTGGGTCAGGGTAGGAACGAAGAGAGACCTTAACCGCTTTATTGACTTTCAATGTAAGCGTAGGCATAGGGCAATTGGGTGTTCCTCCGGGAACAAGATGTCAAGGCAGACAAGAGTGAAGTTTGTTCTCGATCACCAAATGTGAAGTTAATAATAAACTAAACATAAAGCATTACACTCCAAGCATATTGAAAAAATAAATGAAAATTGCTTAAATCAGTATAAGCATCATATAACACCCGATTGGTGCGAACAGAAATCATGCTGTTTGTACAGTACTATACGAACATTGGGTTAGGTTGGGCGGGGGGTGGGTGGGGGGATTACTCCCCATCATGTTTATAGCTCAAGCTGCCATTCCTTCACTCAATTTCCAAATAGCTGTGTAAATTACATAAAAGAAAAGTCCAAAATGGTCAACTCTGAATAGTGTAACTTCATTTTGAAACCTTTATTACTCCAAATAAATTAATCATGTTGTTTCATAGGTGCATTTCACTTGTCTTAGACATTATTAATGTGTAAAAAAGAACCCACGTGGTTTCTGCTTTAGCCATACGCGATATCCATTGAGATTTACTAAACGCGTGTGGTTGGCAGTAGCTTCCTTTGTCCGGATGCTCGTTTATCTAATAATTATAAGGCAAGTCAGTCATGTCATGTGGTGAGAGATTTCACGACATTCTTTCCAATCCCGGGTAGAAGCTACTTTTTATCATAAAACGAAAAATTAAAAAAAAGTGACAACTGTTCCGTCCTGTGATATAATTGAACCCAAAACAAAAGAAAACTCGTCTGAAAGACGAAATTCAAAACCCACGCCCACAATTTCAAGCATGTACCCGGAAGTAAATAAAAA
>JAVFBZ010156510.1:2174-18425 GCA_032466195.1 Katharina tunicata | reverse complement strand
AAGTTTCAAGTCTGAACTTAATAAATTCAAATTTCAAGATAGTGTTTCTGTACATCCTAGCCTATGCATAACAAATTGTTTGTTGAGTGGTTAAGAGGTCAAATTTGATGAAAATTTAAAGAAATCACAATATTAACGTATCAAATGAATATTAAACACCTGAGTAACAAATTTTATTTTTCAAAATGTAGATTGTTTCGTTGGCTTTTAGAAGATGAGTCAGGGGTAATATAATAATAAGTAGGCCTTCATTGTTTTTATTGAATTTTAAATATTTGATTTAAATAAAATAATTAAGGTATATCAAATAAATTTAAACACATTAAAATAATAACAAATAATATAAGCCAAATATGACGGACAGCCATACAGACAGAACCCATTTCCATATCACCTGCCAACTCGGTTGAAGTGCACAAATGCAAAAATAAGTGATCAAAAAGATTTCTCTGTTTTCATATGGCAGTGTTTGTCCTCTTTACTTTAAATAATATTGTGTTTATGAAAAGAGTATAGTGTTTAAGTTGGTTTTGAACATTTCTATTTGATGAAATAGATTCCCGAATAACAGCTTAATTGTGTTTGAATTTAAAAATTGCAGCCTCTTGCATTTGTAATTATTACAATTTTGAATGATTATTATAAGCATACTTTTTTTAACAGTTGTTTGTAACATGAATTTAGTTGAATGGGTAACATTCTCTTTGTTATAACAATATTACCTTCAACACTAGAGAACTTGTTAACTCCTTCGTTCTGGCCAGGCCAACTGGGTAAAGTTTATATAAAGTCTGACGTTGATGATCAACAACTTTTCTTACAATCTGAAACAATATAGAAGCATCCCTGAAATATAAGCTTACGTTTGTTTGATAAGGGTTTTAGGGTCTCAATTAAGGTTATTTAACTCATGACAGAGTGCCAGGCAAATAGGTGTAGGAAACCACCCTCAACAACAACACTGGAAACAGATAAGAACTCGAAAATAAGATGCTTCCTGATGCTTCCTAGCTCATGAGCACCAGCTCTCACTCACCCACCCACTTGAAAAATATGTAAATATACCAACCATATTGTCAAAACTCATGGTGTATATTTTATTGTAGCCAGGGTATTGTGATGGATAATATACAAGCAGTAGTTTATTCAGGTTATTGATGGGGACATTAAATTCTATTAGTCAGTAAAGAAAGATTTCAAATTATTTCAGGGTTCGGTTTAAGCAGGTTTCTTGATAAATTAATTGATAAATATTCCTGGGCTGCTACCCCATGGTAGATTCTCTACATACCAACAACAGAATCCTGGGTGTTACTTCCACATAATAAGTGGCACATCATTTAAGGGTTGGCCAAAAGGTGACAAAGCCCAAGGAAAATATTTTCAAAGAAATGTTAAAAAAAGGCCGTTTTTTTTTTCTTCTTCCTTTTTTAATCTTGAACTTATACGTTTAATTATATATTTATTTCGCACTGAATAAGCAACAAAAACCTTTGATACCAGCAATACCAGTCATAAATATTGAAAGTCAAACAAATTGGTTAGAGTTTAATCTCTGTAAACTGAAATAAAATTGATAGATTTGCTTTATCTATGAAATTTGATACCTCATCTTTCACTGGATAGCCCATGTCCTGCTGGAGTACAAACTGAGTGGAGATGTTGATCATTTGTTGGAAATAATCCAGTGATAATCCAACATGGCCGTTCTTCAGGAGGTAAGAGGTGAGGTTTTGAGTGGTCGAGGCAAACTTAGTCAACAAAGAACTAGCTTCCTCTGCCAGTGTATCTGACGGCACCTCTTCTTCATGCACTGCTGCGTTGTCGCTACAAAAATCTGAAGAACAGTGAATTTATAAATTGTGGATAGAGATTTAACGTGTTAACATTTATTTCTATAAATCGCTATTCATTTTGATTGTATACTTTGTCATGAAAATCTCATCAATATATGGCAGAAAACTCCTTAATTTATTCTGAATTTGATCAATGATGATGCTACATATCTTTCTAATCTTCGTCGGTATCTGCTAGATTGGTGTAATATTTTAGGGGATATAACTTCAATGATAGCATTCCCAGGATTCAGCACTGGCCTATTCTTTAAACAACAATGAAAATGAAGTTAACTTAACAGGTCTCTCAATACTTGGATTTTTTTTTTTATTACTTGCTGTACATTTCACATAAAGAAATCACAATTTGAACCCAAATTTAGGTCCACACAAATCTGTAGTATTTCATTCCTTGAAATACACAATCTACGAACTAACACTCTCAATACTTGGATTTTTTTTTTATTACTTGCTGTACATTTCACATAAAGAAATCACAATTTGAACCCAAATTTAGGTCCACACAAATCTGTAGTATTTCATTCCTTGAAATACACAATCTACGAACTAACACTTTGATATTACTCAATAAATCTTATTATCAAGGAAAAGAAATACTGATATATATTTTACTTTTTAAATAGATAATTGTAGGGTTGGTTGGGTTATAGCAGAAACAGATAATATTATGAATAGATAGAACTAGGGATAACCCATCTTCAATAGCCAAGAGTTTTATTCCGAGGTCCTCTACATTACAACCCTTGGCGCATCAACCGAAAAAAAGAAAGAAAAAAAGACTGAATGAGGTCACCAAGTTTTCGAGTTACCTCCCCATGTTCAAATTACATTTAACCAACCAGAATAGACTTACAACTTTCAAAATGTCAATATGGCATCAACCAAACTACTTGATCGATAAACTCACATAAAATTTGTGAGATATTCAGTTTTCGAAAGTTGATAGAAAACGAACCATATGTATTCCCATATGTGCTATCTGATTGGTTGGTGCCTACAAGTTCTGAGGCAGCCAATCAATTGCGTGCCTTTAAATTCTGGTTTTATACGCTTGATCCGCCAAGGGTTGTAATGAAGAGTAGCTCGGAATAAAACCCTTGGTTAGCTAAGATGGGGATAACCCAAAGGAAACATTATTTCTTGATCAATTTAAGTCTCCATCAGCTGACCCAAATGCAACTGTTATTGAGCATAGCAAGACGGATCGATTCAATCACATTTTTACGCATCCTGGGGCCAAGTTTCAGTAAACATTGTGCAGAATGTTTTGGTCCTTATACTAATATACTTCTGGAAGTTTATACCAAGATGGGGTCTATTACTTCAAAAATTGTTCACATAAAATTTTATGAAAGAGCCCTGTGACGGTAAGAAAAGCAGACGTAAATCGCTACACCCAGACTGAACGTTGTACAGTTTCTCCACATTATCTGATCAAAATAGTAATAAAACTGACCAACAAGTTCAAGATGAGATGTGGTAACTGAAGCTGTCAGTGGTAGGGCTGTTCTGGAATCCAGTACTAAGGCGTCTTCTCTGAACATCGTGTCTAAATTCCAAACTGTATACGAGTCCTGAGACGTTGCATCACCAGCCTGACGACAAACAATATTACACATGTAACATAAAACATATGACTATAACAATCAGGGTTCATGATGTGAATCACCTTAAATGTAGCATTAGGGTTTAATGCCGCATTTAAGGTTATTTCATTCACATGACGGCATGCCAGCCCAATCAGTAGGGGAAACGACCCTAAAGTGACAAAAAGTGATTCTGCCAACATAGATTGATTGATAGCAGTTTGACGTGGAACTTAAGGTTATTTCACTTATAAGACACGGTGCCAGCCCAATTAGTGAGAAAACCACTTGAAATAATGCTCACAACATATTAGTCGCCACAAAGCGTTCACAGGACGAAAAACAGGACACCTCAACATATCGGCTTCCTGATGCCCCTTAGCTCAGAGAGCAAATGCAAAGGAGGCTCCCAACCATCCACCAGCGAAGACAATCAAAGATTGATTGATTGATTAGTGTTCAACGACGTACTCAAGGGTATTTCACTTATATGACGGTGCTGTATTCCAACAGTAGACAGCGACCCTTAACACAACCATAAAATGTGTAGTCAATTTAGAGTTTTTGCTGTTTGAAAGATAATGTTCCTCCAGTGCTAAGTATGAGACAATCAAAGAAAGCAGAACTATGTTACATAGGGCAATAACACAAACAATGGAATTTACAATGTATGATACAAAGATTGTTTGTTTATATGATTGGGGTTTTACCCCGTACTCAAGGGTTATTTCACTTATACGGTGGCATGCCAGCCGAATCAGTGAAGGAAACTAACGTTAACGGAGCTGACAACACGTTTGCAAGAGAGGACAAACATTTACATAACATACACATAACAGGACACCACAACAATTCGGCATCCTGTGCCCCTTAGCTTGGAGAGCACCAGGGCACAGGACACTCCCACCCAACCGCCCGCTATTAAGATACAATGAAACTCTGCATCGGTCTATAGTTGAGGAACAATACCGGCTGGTTGGGTTGGAGCTTCCTGCACTCTCAGCTTCAGGGCATCAGGTATGTTGTGGTGTCCTGTTTTTTATCCTGTAACCTACTGTGAAACTACCCTAAACGAAGCTGTTTACAGGGCAAAGAAGAGGACACAACAAATCTGTGTCTGTACCTAGCTCATAGAGCACGAGGGCATAAGAAGCTCATCATCCACAATCAGCCACAGATGAAGGCAGACTGTAGCTCTTGAGCTACCTTACAGGGAAGTATAACTACAGCAGCATGCTTCAACTTTGTGGGAACAAAGGAGTTCTCTAAAATTTACTAAACATTTTGGGAACAGATGAGTCCTCTAAAATTTACTAAACATTGTGGGAAAAGAAGAGTTCTTCCAAATTTACTAAACATTGTTGGAACAGAAGAGTCCTCTAAAATTTACTAAACATTTTGGGAACAGATGAGTCCTCTAAAATTTACTAAACATTGTGGGAACAGAAAAGTCCTCTTAAATGTACTAAACATTTTGGGAACAGAAGAATCCTCTAAAATTTACTAAAAAATTGTGGGAACAGAAGAGTCCTCTAAAATTTACCAAACATTGTGGGAACAGTAGAGTCCTCTAACATTTACTAAACATTGTGGGAACAGAAAAGTCCTCTTTAATGTACTAAACATTATGGGAACAGAAGAGACCTCAGAAATTTACTAAACATTGTGGGAACAGAAGAGTCCTCAAAAATGTACTCAACATTGTGGGAACAGAAGAGTCCTCTAAAATTTACCAAACATTGAGGGAACAGAAGAGTCCTCTGAAATGTATTAAACATCGTGGGAACAGAAGAGTCCTCTAAAATGTATTAAACATTGTGGGAACAGAAAAGTCCTCTAAAATGTACCAAACATTGAGGGAACGGAAGAGGCCTCTAAAATTTACCAAACATTGAGGGAACAGAAGAGTCCTCTAAAATGTACCAAACATTGTGGGACCAGAAGAGTCCTCCCTTATTTACAAAGTTTACAAGTACAACATGATGTATTTACCTGTACAGACAGACTGTAATCTCCACTCTCACACTGGCTGCACAACTTCCGTGACAGGTCCGTTACTCGACACAACATTAAACACTTGTTGAGGAGATCTGCGGAAAAAGAACATTATTTATTACAAGATTTAAATGGACAGCACAAACGGTAAATGAACCAAATACCCCTGACAATACAAATTAGTGCTTAAAAAAAAAATTACTGGAAAGCTAGCCAGATCGTTATTTATTTAACCACACACATGTACTAAACAAGTCCTCACAAGTGATACGAATTTCTTCGCAGTATGGCCTATCATATAATGTACATTCTATGTACTGTGATGAACTTATTACAAATATGGTGATAATGACCTTGAGTTTTATGATAATTGACCAGGAACAAAATCGCTATATCGTGATGATTGTTTTTCTAAAAGTGGCTATAATGACCTTGGCTTTGAACCTAGACCCTGGAATTTGATGTTGTTCAGGACATTTTCAACACGGCCTTGTGTTACCAGTTCTGCGCCTACCAGCACAGGTCCACACCTTCATGGGAGTACATGTACTAATGAAATACTCCAATTCCCTGAATAAAAAGCACACTACTGACAGGTCAACTCATTAAGAGCCAGAGGCAGTCTCTGTACCCCTTCTACACCTAGAGAAGTACTGTGAAATTGGCAAGGTAAAACACTACAGGTAAATCACTCACCTGGAGAGCAGATTATGGCAGCCTGACAGGCCAGCTCGTTCAGAACTTGGGGAAGTCGTCGTAGCAGCTCCACAGGAACATCATCTGGACTAGCACTGTGTATATGACTGATAGAACAGGTCACTTCATACACAGTGTCACCCGTCTGCTGGGTCGGTTCACTTTCTAACAACAAACTAAGCATAGAAAGACAGATATACAGAGCAGCTTGTCTAATTCATCACCTGATAAAATATATGACAAAATCCTTGGTTATCGCGTCTTTGTGATTTTCACATTGAACGCCGTTTGGTAGTTGTGGGTTGGGGTTGTAGGTCATTTGATTGAACTGACAAAACCAAATTGTGGAAGATACAGCCTCTTAACTTCCTGTTTGTTTGATTGGTGTTTAACGTCATACTCAGAGTATTTCACCTATATGACGACTGTATGGCTTTTCGTTGCCGGTGTATGGAGAAAAACCTTGTGAAAACCAACCCGCGAACTCCGCAGCCGCTATAAAACTTCCCTTTGTACCTTAGGTCCACAGGGGGGATTGAACTTATTCAGGGAACAGTGAAGGGGGCTCCGTAATCCAATGCTCAATCACAAAGCGGCCGCCTGAACTTCATAGGTAACAAACGTAGACAGTGCGTGGTAAACACAAGATGCAAAACAGGAGAGCAGAGGAATCCACAATTTTATCTTCCTTTTTTTACTACCGGTAATAACAAGAAATGTACCTTCATTCTGCAAGTTATCTGCAATTAGTCCTTGTCTGCTCTTAGGCAACCAACACGAAACTAAGAAATCATAGACACAGCTTTTTGGTAAATTTTCCCCTCTTTGAAAGCCAGCATTAAAGAGAGTTTTGCAAGCTTTTATATCCTGATAATTATTATGGAGTTGAAGGAGCAAGGTGAAATTTTTTTAATTTCATAATTTTCAATCAATACTACACCAGCACCCTTTATCTCATTCGATCGGAACAGCAGCGTTAGCATACCCATGCCGTTGATTTGTTTGTTTGGTTGGTTGATTAGTGTTTAACGTCCTACTCAAGAGTATTTCACCTATATGACAACTTATTATTAATTATTAATTTGCGTTGCCGGTGTATGGTGGAAAACTTGGATTTGTTTTTTTGTTTGATTGGTGTTTAACATCGTACTCAAAGGTATTTCATTTATATGACGACGGATTCTCCACTTCTTAATCTACTTTACTCGATACGGTGGAAAACCGGGAGGAAACCTCGTAAAAAACGCTCCTGCGATTGCCGAAGTCACCTGATGTGACTTCCTCATATACCTCAGGTCTACTGGGAGGCTTGAACCGGTGCGGTACATCGAAGGAGGATCTGCAGTCAGACGCGCTAACCACTGAGCCACGGCGCAGGCCCCGGAAAACTTGGAAGAAACCTCATAAAAACCACCCTGCGAATACCTAAGCCTAAGGCCCACAGGGGGGATGGAGCTATTCTGGGTACAGTGAAGGCAACCACGGAGCCCCAACCCAATACTGCTGAAATCAGATGTTATTAAGACACTGCTGGCATTACAATAGCTCAAATACTACCCACAAGACATTGTGCTCACTCAGTCCAATTGTGAAGCTTTTCTTACTTGCACAAGTCAACAGCTCGATCCACCTGTCCGCTCGTGGCTGCGTGGATTGCCAGCTGCCCCAGTAACCTAGCTCGCCGCACTCTCAGAATGTCTGCCAATCTGAACACTTTGCTGTAGCACATCAGAGTCTGCAAATTTAAAATAAGCTCAATTAGTGAAGGAAACCAACACTGCCAAAAAAGACGACAACTGTGCCCATTATTGTACACTAGAACCGTGCTGCCCGTGGTAACAGAAAAATCATTTCCTTTTTTTTTTTTTTGGGGGGGGGAACTAAAGTTAAAAAAATAAACACAGTTATGTAGTAGTACTGTACTTCTGACAGTGTAGGTTAACAAGTGTGAATTTTATTGTTGAAAGATTAAACATTATACACATTACCTTCTCTTTCTTATTCTTCATAAATATTTTTTGTAGCAGATTTTTCAGGATGATGTCCCTTTTCTCAGAGTTCTGGTACTGTGTGAGTGTGACGACCTCACCAAATTCCAACTAAAAATGAAATAACTAAATTAGCATAACAAATTTATTTAATTTGTACTTGAACCAAATTTCATTTATATGGCAACGTAGCATTGAAACTAGCAGTTGGTGTTAAACTATACCTAGGGTTGTTCCACTCATAAGAAAGAACCACCCTCAACGACACCAGCAACAGGCAACGATGCCACAGGATAAGGACAGGAATAAAAAACAAGAATCCTCAGAAAAATTGGCTTCTTGATGCCAGTCAGCTCGGACAGAGAGTACCAAGTTCCATAACATTTCGCCCATAAATGCATGAACTAAGTGGAACTTTTTAGATATGAAAATATTAAGGTTTTAAAAATAAACAAAAAAATTCAATGAAGAGCAAAATTATTGATTTGTTTGTTTGATTGGGGTTTTATGCCGTATTCAAAGTTAATTTCACTTATATGACGGCGTGCCAGCCCAATCGGTGAAGGAAACCAGCATCAACGACGCTGGCAACATGTAAGACAGGACAAAACATTACTAACAAACATGACACAACAACAAATCAGCCTCCTTAGCTCAGAGAGCACAAGGGCACAGAAAGCTCCCACCCAACCACCCCCAAGAGCGAATTGAAATCAACTTCTTAGTGAAACAGCCACAATATTTTCATACAATATTATTTAGTCGTTATACAATATTTTTATTTCCTGAATAAATATCTCTGATATGTTACCAAATGTTACAAATAGTATTTTAAATAAACAAAATAATACTTATTCCATAAAGAAATATCAAATTCTAACCAACCTGGAGTGCCAGGATGTTTTCCAATTCAGCTTTAACATCTGTGTACCTCTCTACTTCCGCACGGTCTGAAACAGGGACAATCATATCACAATTTATAACACAAGAAAACCCTGGCTTTGCATATCGTTAAAAACAAAGACTTTCACTCATATGCTTGCAACACAGAAGACACTCAGTACATTTACAGTATGAAAAACAGGACAGCACTAACAATCGCACACCTGATACCCCTTACATATAGCTCAGAGAACACCAGGGCACAGGAAGCTCCCGTCAGCCACCCGCTCACCAACACAGAACAACCATTAAGGAATTGTCGAGAAGACAGAGACCTTGGTTCATTTTGTCATTAAAATCAAGATCAAACTTGCAAACTAAAGTAAATTTACACTGACAGCAACAGAACTAAACTGAAACTTTCTTGATGATAATAGGTTTAGAATTAACGACCACACACTTTAATTCTGCATAATAACTTGTCCCAAAAATGTTCAAACCTTTCAGAGATTCCATCAGATAGGAGCACGCCTTGGATCCAGCCCTAGAAAATAATCTCTTCATCTTCTCTTCCGACTACAACATAAGAAAATATTATACAAATGAAACAACAGAATATTCACCGAATTAGTATCTGTACATGTACATTTAGTGTTAGGATTAAAAATTTAACATCACAAAGCCAAAACAAAAAAAATATATATATATATCTCAGTTGAGGCAAGCAAAATTTTCTTTTTCTCCATTTATTAAAATTTGAATATATATCAATAGTGATTACCTCAACGTTGTATCTGATTGGCTCATTCATAACGACCTCTGTATATTTGACCAATCGTTTAGCACATGTCACAGACAGGTAGGCTGGTAACTGGCGAATTAATGTTAAAGCTTCACCTCCCTGAAGTAATAAAGAATAAAGTCACATACTATTCACAGCAGAATGGACACAATATAGAGTAATTTGCAACAACAGCAAAATAATAAAGCCTGGTGACAATTGATAATTCACTTGACTTGAAAACGGTGTTAGTATCTACATCGGAACGTTGTCCTTCAATAAACCAGAAGTTGATATCCATAAGAAATGACTTGCGTTAATTGATAATTAACACCTATAAATTTAAGGCAGGTAATAATTTTGCCATGTAATATATTTTATAACAGTTCAAGTTTCATGATAAAGAGATAAAAATATGAGTTGAGCCGTGTTAGTCTCTAAATGTAATAGCCAAGGAAGATATAGTTTGCACCTTAAAGACTAACAAAAGTAAATTAAATATATAATATATATGCACAAGCTTTCATCTACATCCAGTAGACTTCTTCAGAATATATATATTATATATTTAATTTACTTTTGTTAGTCTATAAGGTGCAAACTATATCTTCCTTGGCTATGATAAAGAGATGTATGGCTTTACTAAAATTGATAATTAAACATTTCTGTTCCATGCTTACACTTTTTAATCGTTAACTCAACTCTAAAAGGGTTGTTGCGCAATTGTATTTGGTTCTTTGTTCTAATCATATAATACCATATGGCTGTTAGGTTTGTTTGAATAATGTGGGCGATACTTAAGGTTATTTCACTTATATGATTGAGTACCAGACCAATATGTGATGGATATCACCATCAACACTGGTAACAGACAAAAGCCCCATGTTTCTTTGTTTGTTTGATTGGTGTTTAAGGCCCTACTCAAGACTATTTCAACTAAAAGACGACTTATTGATTTGAGTTGCCGGAGAATGTTTGAAAACCAGAAAGAAACCTCGTAAAAACCACCCCACTAACTCCGCAGCCACTGAAAAAACTTCCCTAAGATCCACAGGGGGGATCAAACCTATTCGAGGTACAGCGAGGGGGGCTCCGTTGTCAAAGGCTCAACCACAGAGCCACCCCACAAAGGCCCCATTAGACAAGGACAAAACAAGTTACTTTCAAATTCAATCCAAACGGAAGTAACTGGACAATGGTTACTATATCATTTATTGTATCCTTTATGATTTGTTTGTTTGTTTGATTGGTGTTTAACGTACTCAAGAGTATTTCAACTATGTGATGAGTTACTAATCTTAATAATTTGCGTTGCCGGTGTATGGTGAAAAGCCTAGTAAAAACCACCCTGCAAACAACGCAGCCACCGGGAAACTTCCCTTATATACCTAAGAATGTAAGTAAACCACTTACCCTCTCTTCCTGTATGAGATATCTAAGTCTGAACAGATACAAATCAACCTTGTAACAGTGCCCCAGAGATTTCAGCTCTATTATCTCTAGGGCGTCAGCCACAGAGCTTTTCTGGTCATTACTCAAGATGAAACAGATCAGACGCTGTAACAAACAAACCACAAAGTACATCCATATAATATTTACAGAATTTATATATTTATTTCTCTCATTGGTGTTTAACATCTTTCTCACAGGTATTCCATTACTTTTTAGACAAAGTATAAGTATGAACAGAAAAATTTGACCTAAGTTTCCTTATCTGTAAATGACTCCTGAAAAAATTTGACCTAACTCTCGATCCTTATCTGTAAATGACTCCATGAAATCAAAAAACATTTGTTACTCTTCATCTGTTACTTGAAATATTTATGCACATATATTTTGTGCAATATATTATTTCGCATATTTTTCTGGACTACACTTATTAGCACCCATTGCTGCCTAGCATGAACTTACTGTGATATCTCCTGATCCCAGACTCTCCACTTTCACTTTCTTCAGTTCATATTTTAAAAGGATTTCTTTAATTCGGGTCATGGAACACTGATCCTTCAACAGTTCAACTCTAAATTCAAAGGATTATTTTTTTATTTACGCTATGTTTGAATCAAGCTGAATATCATTTCATTATATTATATTTTTTATTATATTCTATAACTTCGTGACGTATTAACAAAAGTAGCATATTTTGGGTTGAACAAAATCTGTCTCACAAGAATGACATAAATAACATCATTTGGCTGCTATGATATTTCTTACTGTAAATGTTATATTTTATGTTACATAAAACTGCTCAGATTCGTTGAAACTGAATGGCTTCGGCCATTAAAAGTAATATGAATAAAGGGAGGTAACTCCACTGAACTCAAATACCATAATTTCATTTGTGAAAAGTTGAAACATTTTGCTTCGTCAAATAAACAAGAAAGGTTCTACTTCATACAACTTTCTTTAAACTGATTGAGTTCGGCTTAAATCCCATAAAATTTCTCTGTTAACAAAGACAAATTCAAAGTTTATACCACAAATTGCATATTAAGGTAGCCTGGTGTAATAAAACCAAAAAATCATAAATGATAAAAGAAAAAAAAGTAAATGCAGACTTACTTGGGGTGATCTAACTTGAGACCTGACTGAACTAAACCCTGAATCTCGGCCGTCCATGGTAAAGATGCATATTTCATTACATCGTGTATTGCTTCACACTTCAACTGTTAAAACACACAGGGTTTCTTTGTTTAATTGGAGTTTTAAACAAATGCTTAAAGTTTTTTCACTTTTTGAAATCATTTTGAATCTTGTAGAGGTAAGGATAGTGACTTGGAGTAGTGTCGGTACATCTTAGCCTGGCCCAGATTTGACGGTGAACTGACACATCCTCATTTTAATATTCTGCCATAATTTTCAAGTTGTATTTGTTTTTCGGAGACAATTTTTTTGGCTACAAATCTTGGGATGGAATTAAAGGGAAGCCCTCAATTTTACTTTAGAAAAATATATATAACTCATGTGATCCTCTGATAAATATAAACGCAAAAGACACAATTTTTTAGTGCGTATATGACTTAACTGCTGGTAACAAAGTTTATTCTTAGCAACCAGCAGTCCACTGAGTTTAATAAGAATCAGATTTCAAGCTAACTACCGGAGAGAAAATTTAGACCAACTGTAAATTGACATATGCCGAACTGCACCCATATGAAAACTTGCCATATCGAAACAGTGGCTTGGCATTGAATTTCATGTAATTTAAAATATTGAACAAAACAAAAAAAGCACTGGGGTATAAATTAAGATTACATCATCTATAAATGGGCACAATTAAAACAGGTTATAAACCTTGGAATTCATTAGGCCTTGTACATTTTTCACAGCGTTTGCGCAAAAATATCTTTTTTTTTTAGCGTTTATTAAAAAACTGCAAAGACATAATATTAGTTATGTAATGCAGAGATTTATACTTTGATATTTTGTATTTTTGTTAATATGGGAAGTTTCTTTGATAAATACCTCTGGGTTTTTGATATACTTGATGACAGCGACAGCCTTTGCTTCCCATGGCGCCTCCCCGTGATATGTCTGACCACATCCTGAACGTTCCAGCAAATCCTTTAGGAAAAGACAAAATTAACACTTGCTTAAAAAATCTTTATATTAAATCAAAATAAATCCAGTGCTTATTGGTGTACTAGGTTGCGCCCCCAGGGTATTATATTGATTGATTGGTGTTTGATGCTGTGGTCAAGGATATTTCATTTATATGATGGCGGTGTATTCCAACAGCAAACGGCAACTGAAACAACCAAAAATGTGAAGTGGCTTAAGTGTTATCGCTGTTGGAAAGATGATGTTCCTCCAGTGCTAAGTATGACGGAATGAATATAATTTGGAAACATACTGTCCTTAGCCAGAGGGCACAGGGTATTATACGCCGGCTTTGTATTCCAAAGTTAACTTAGGTATGCAATGATACAAAATAATGTGAAGTCGCTTAAGTGTTATAGCTGTTGGAAAGATGATGTTCCTCCAGTGCTAAGTATGACAGAATGAATATAATTTGGAAACATACTGTCCTTAGCCAGAGGGCACAGGGTATTATACGCCGGCTTTGTATTCCAAAGTTAACTTAGTTAAGCAATGATACAAAATAATGTGAAGTCGCTTAAGTGTTAGCTTAGGTGGAAAGATAATATTTCACCAATGCTTAGTATAACAGCATGAAATTGAAATTTAAACATACTGCCTTTAGAAGACATAACTTTATGGATTCCAACTTCTTTAAAAGTTATGTCTTCTATTACCTCAACTTCTAAATGCCGCTCAAACAATTTATACTGCCTTTAGCCAGATAGGCTGAGACGGCCACCAAAATAATAATTGGCATGGGGATAATTGGAACACACTACAAAGCTTTCTCATTCCAAGTTTTTTTTTTTTTTTTTTTTTATTGAAGTTAAATGCAATACTTAAGGTTATGTAACTTATATGATGGCATGCCAGTCTTAAGGTAATCACCTGTAACGACTCTGGCAATAAATAAAACAAGAAATTTAAAGTAAAAACAACAACAACACACCTTAAAGAAATCAGCTTCCCAATGCCCCTTAGCCCAGAGAGCAGCAGGGCACAGGAAGCTCCCACCAAACAACCAACCATCCACAAAACTGTTATTCAGATTTATAACTACGCCTTCATATTTGATTGAAAAATAAAGAGATCTGTGATTCCCAAATCTAACAACTGTTCAGCTGTCCATAGATTGGCTTAAACATTTTACTTGACTCAAAAGTATTTAATTTCTACAATTTTAATTGAAAAAATATTGATGCAAAAAAACAAATATTATTAACCGCATTTCACAACAGCTTTGATTCCAGCTTTGTGACCAATTTTTTCTCTTCTCCAGTCCAGATCCCCTTTCACCAACCTTAATGTATTTGAAGAAAATATCGTCATCCTTAAGTCCATGTTCTATCATGTAGGGACGGATTTGCTTCTTCAACACACTGGCTATCAGCTCAATAGCCACCACCTTGTCTAACATTCTGAAAGTGACACTTTCAGTTGATTCCTAGACAAAGGGGAAAATAAACAAACAACATATATAATTATTTTGCAGCAAAGAAATTAACTTTAATCCAGGAAGTGTTTTTGTTGTTGTTGTTTAAATCCTCAGTATCAACCATAGTTGTGTGGCAAACACCTCAACAGTCATTTTGGAACCTAATCAAAACAGACTGAATTGGTAACAAAATGATGGCAGAGGTGTTCGTTGTGTAACTATTACTGCCACGTCATTCTTTTGTTTGTTTGATTGGTGTTTAACGTCGTACTCAAGAGTATTTCACTTATTTGACGACTTTGCGTTGTCGGCGTATGGTGGAAAACCGAGAAGAAACCTCGTAAAAGCCACCCTGTGAACTCTGCAGCCACCGGAAAACTTCCCTTATATGCCTAAGGTCCACAGGGGGAATCAAAACTATTCCGAGTACAGTGAAGGGAGTTCTGTAGTCCAACGCTCAACCATGGAGCCATGGCGCAGTCCACACCATTTCATAAACTCCGAAGTCAGACCGAAAGTAGCCAATCATACATGACGCAAAGGCCATTTATTAAGTTCATGGTAATACACGCAATACTCAAATATTTACCTGAAGCTAGCCTTTACCTGAGCGCTGACAAAAGATTTAACACTTGAAATTAAAACTAGAGAAAAGTAAATATTGTTAAAAAAAATGGATAGCTGAAATTTGTCATCCTCTATTTTGACATACCTGTTCAAATTGGTTATAAGTTAGGTAGAACTTGTATTTCTTCCGCAGGTCATTCAGGTGTTCCAGCTTGACAATCTGACTATGTACAGACTGCAAGGCTTCAACTACATTCACCTGGGTCTTAACAATAGTAAGAAAAATTTACAGCAATAAAATTTGCCTCCTTGGCAAAAAAAATGAAAGAGTTGCACTTTATCGTTTTGTGCAAGAAATGCAGTGTTTCGATGATAATACACAAAAATTCAAACACGGTTTTAGTTTATCGCCATGATAACCGGTTGTTTATTTTGCTATGGTAATTCTGGCAATCTTGGATTTCTACGCATTTAATTTTCTTAACAAAAATAGCTCAAACTGTTCAGCAGATTTCCATCGAAGTTTCAAAATTCTCTTATTACTTTTTGAAGTGTGCAAATAAGAAATGAATTCGAGAAAATCATAAAACTTTAGAATTAAAAAAAGGTGTAATTAATTTATTATGCTTGATTAACACATATTTATGAGAAAAAACTTCAAGGTGCTCCCACTGTGCTGCTGTCAATCATATAATACTAACCCTGAGGACAGTTTCAGAGGGTGTGGTCTCTTTGTGGGCGGAGTTAATATGAGCAGCCTGCACTCCTGATTGGTGGACTGATCTCAAAAAGTTTATAGCATTCACTGGCCAGTTGTCCTGCAAACCAATTAAATAATGGAGAAATTTACTGGCATACAAATGGACCATTCAATTGACAGTTA
>JAVFBZ010156499.1:4286-15538 GCA_032466195.1 Katharina tunicata | reverse complement strand
ATCCACTAGTGGTAACACAGGACCACTGACCACTGATAATCTCAGCGTTATCCAGGATGACATATCGACTCGTGGACACACAGTACCACTCACAAATTATCAGAGTTATCCAGAAAGACATATCGGCTCGTGGACACACAGTACCACTTGCAACTTCTCAGCATTATCCAGGATGACATATCGGCTCTTTGAATTTTTCGAAAACGAAGGACACCAATTCAACTTCCGCCAGTAGGCAGTAGAATTAAGGTTTATACCAGCCTAAACCACGAACTAAAACGCAAAGAGAAAACAATCTATACTAATATTACGTATATAATGTTTCTATTGGTAAATAGTTAATTGAGAGGCTGTATTTTTTTCCTATTTATGTTGTAAACCTTTATCTCACATGGAGAGAGGAAAATGTAATGGCCATTCAAGAAAAACCGAGAACATGCAACGGACTCATTATGTATGCATAGCTTTGTCACTAGGCTCAAAGAATGGGTTGTCGTGCGCATCGTGGCTATCATGTCTTATGTGGCTATTGACGCTAAACCGATGGCCCCAGATAACTTATCAAGATATCTGTAGGTTTGGGTAAATTAGATTTGAATCGACAAAGCTAAGACTGTTCTCGTCAAATTTATATGATACAGACAACGCACGTCAATATCTGACAATTCAATGAGATTGATGATGGGGATAAGGGGAAAAATAACAGCTCCCATAGGGTGTACTTATCGGAAACAACCTACAACACATGCGCGTGATTGCTAATGGTTGGTTGGCCAATATCAGTATCTAGGAAGCAATGCATCAGTGCGTACGAATTTAAACAAACGGACATGCCTATGTCAGTCAAATGAATCTTTGGACAAAATTATTTTTTGTGTAAGAACTAGACAATTTCCTGTTATTTTAGCTTTTATGCTTATTGGCCAAGCTTATAAATAATATGATTATATCTGTACTAAGTACTCGCGTGTGTTCGTCTGACTAAACTCACTACGGAAAGAGGGACAAAGACCACCTTGTGCATTATTTCAATGTATATTCTGAGGTTTTATTTATTTAGAAACGCTGTATCCATCCCCAGATAAAATGGAAACTACAATTCAACTATAGTGAGTACAATATAAAACGAATCGGAGGATGCCTTACAAACAAAGAGATGAACAAATTTAATTGGTTGATTGGGAAGTAAATCAGTTCCAATGTAATTGAAAGCTTGCTAGGGACTATGGAATTAATAGCGCAAAATAGACTTTAAATTGAAAACAAACAAAAGAACAAAAGGCATATAGTGAAGTAAATCCGGTTATGAAAAGGCATGATAAAACTATTCAAATATAACGCATCACTTATGAGTTTGTACATAGTGCTATATTCTACCAGCTGTCGTAGAGAACTTATACTCCATCTTTGAGTATTGGCCATACCCGATAAGTAGTATAAATTCTCTCCGAAAGATTGTAGAATACAGCACTATGTACATAGTCATCTATGTTACATGCTGGTCGATTAGTTTTATTTACACTATAAGTGGACATGCTAAAAGCAAATGATTATATATATATATAAACCCATAGGAAGAGCTGCACAATAAGATAGATCTATACATAGAATAAATACAGCGGAATTGACGAAACAGTGTTATTCAAATCATACCAGTATACAAGAGTGACCTTAATACCCCGGTTAGTGCCCGCCAATGATAGTAAAGTAAATATTTAACAAATATACAACTCGTAAGACTGACTCATGTGATAAGAATTTAAAACTGGGATCTATTAGCATATAATATTGCATATACCTTTAAGTTAAGCATTATAATGCTTATTACTATTCAACCTGTACAGATACATTTAAATCGATCGGATTATAGATATTCATATATTCTTCATTTAAATTTGACGTGCAGGGGTAGGAAGAACTGTATAATTATTCCAGGACGAAATGAAATTAATTATCTCAGACTAAACACGAAAGACTATCACTTCGCGTGACTTTCCAATATTATTACTTTTGGCTCGCGGCGATGTCACACGGTGTGAATATTGAGGTTATCTGTTCCGTGAAAGGCAGATAAAGCCTGTCAGTATAGCGCATTAAGCCTTGTAAACTACTGACAAGGCAAGCAAAAAAAACACAATATTGTAGTATTTAATTTATGTGCCGAACTGGAGGTGTGTCTTTAATTTATTATTAACGGAAATATACTTAACGTATACGGGATAAAACATGATCACTAGTTCTCGAATCGAAACTCCAAAATTGAGCAAAACCCCAGCTCGTTATGCGAAAAGGGTTTATAAGATCTTGGGTGTATAGGGGCGCTATTTTAGGACAGTGCATGTAATCTGATTATATCCACGTGCTCATAATAGTATTGTATGACGTATTAAAATTCGCTTAAAGTGATACGAGGTTTAACACGTGGCGTGATAATGTTATATTTGTCACATTATACAAAGGCAGGCACTTTCCATAACCTGCTTTAATGTTTTAATAGCTGCACGATTATGTGGTACAAAAAAATATTTCCGTAAATCAGCCGATAGCAGTGCGGCTACTGTTACGAATTTATTTGCACAAGAATTTATATAAATTATTTATTGGCTAACATATTACGCGGATAATAAAACTGAATTTACGACTAATGTTTTCGTGCTGTTTTCCAAGCGTGCGCAGGACTGGCTTGTTATCTCGTAACCCAATAGTGTTTCATCGCTTATAGTAATTGCGCTTTAAACCTGAGATATAGAGAAATATAATATGTCCATCTCCTTTTTAGTACATGGCAGATATTTTTAGTCTACTTTTATATTTATTAGCTCATAAGTTAACATATTTAACTTAATCACAAGGTATGTCTTGACATTGTCCAACAATCGTTATGAGGCGGATCGATATCGAATAGTTTTAATTGTAGTCGTCCAACGTTTTAATAAGGCTATTTAACTTAATAAAGGTGACCAATTTTGGTCCACTTTTAAAATGTCGACAAAATGAATTAGCACGGTGTATATATGCGGAATCTTAGGGAGATTCTTATTCAATGAACTTAAATATTAAATAAAATATTTAATTAGACAGAATAATCATTGCATTTATTTCACCATAATTAAATACATACATGCATATAAAAAGTGGCCGAGTAGACAGATCCCTACCTTTAATATTTCTTCCTAACAAAAGTAGTAGATAAAACAAAAAATATATATATGTATTATTCAGTTTGAAGATATAAAATGAGATATTCAAATAAAAAAAAAGATAAAAATATTAATAACGAAAACAGGAGTAGAAATAATAGATGTAATAGTAACTGCAATGATTATTATATCATATAAAATATGGTGTTAATTAAGCAAAACCAATTGTTTAGAAACAATTTATAATCATGTTTTTCTTTTTCAAAAATGTTTTTACATATGTTATAGCAAATAGACGAATACAAAAAAGTAAACAAATAAATAAGGTCGGTTACGTATATTTATATGTAAAGATGACTGGCCTACTAATGGCGGAAAATTAAACCCCGTGGGGCTTGTGGTATCCCTAATATATTAAGAAATTAAAATAGAATGGTCAATATGGTGACTTTTAATTCATTACAAAAAAGAAATAAATTAAGGTGAAACGAATTAATGGTTCAACAAAAAACGATTTCAATAGTATGAAAAGTGTACATGAACAATGGCGTAACATTCGATAAGAGGTGAGATTTAATAGTAGATTTGAAAAGAGAAATTGAAAGTGCGTCTTTGAGTAAGGAGGGCAGATTATTCCAAATATGAGGACCCTTAATTTTGGTGCGAAGAAGCGTTAAAAAAGTGCGATATTATGGTCTATATAAATTTAAATTGACACCACTTGTTAAATATTATCGTGGACATCACATAACTTATAAAATATGTTCAGAACATATATGGCAATAATTAAGGGTTATACATAAATTTGTGACAAAATTGTAAACACTGAAATTCCAATAAGACAACACTAGTGTCGTCCGCAAAAAGGACTATATCTAAAAGACAGTAGCAAAAGAAATGTCGTTTATGTACATTACAAAAAGCATGGGTCCTAAAATCGATCCTTGTGGGACACAACATGCATGTGATTTCATGATAGGATAACGTTACGTCATTGTATTGAACACATTGTGATCTGGAAGACAAATAACTTTCAAACCATGCCTAATTATTAACACCTCTAAAAACGTAGCGATCCAGTTTCGAACACATTATATTATTGTCAACCGTATCAAAAGCCTTTGAGCCATACATTCTTTTATCTTCTTTCGCTTTTATTAATTTTTCAAACAAAGAAAGAACTGCTAGTGATGTAGAATGATTAGGACGCAAACATAAATTGTGAAGAACTTAAAATATCATTATTATCTGAAAATGTGAACATTGGATTTGATACTGCTTTTTCTAATATTTTTCTGAAGACATGAAGCATTGATATAGGTCTATAATTTTCTATATTTGATTCACAACTTGATTTGGAACTTGGTGTTACTTTAGTACGTTTAAATGACATGGGTACAATACCCGATATGAAAGGCAAATTAATCATGTTGCTTAATGGAACAGTTATATAGTCTGATTCAAGTTTTACTATAGATATTTGAACCCCATCCACACCGGCGGCAGCATTTTTAGATCCATTTGCCATATTACCAACTTCTGCTGGAGTGTTTGGATCGAGAACAAAATTATTGTGACATCTATCAAATAAAGAATCAGAAAAGTGTGCATTCGTAGGTGGTATTCAGTGGCGGATACAGGAATTTGTGAAAGGAGGGGCTCGATTATCCTAGCCAATCGGGCGAGGGTCCAGGGGCCGCCTAAAAATGAGGAAGGCCGGAGAGACGATCTCAGCTTATTTTCATAATGAAATTTGGTCTAGCATTGTAAAAAGATGACTTGAATTTAAAGGTGCTATACCGCAGAATTTCGGCCAAAAATCGACAAACGAAATAAACCGGGTTTTCTATATTTTCTAGTATGGCCCAAAGTAGGCCTCTAAGCTTGCAGTCAAATATCACACTCGAGAATGTGTGATATACGGTACTAAAATAATAATTAAGTTTGTAAAATCTATAATGCGGGTATCCCAGTCAATAGGGCGTGGGTCCTTGTGCCGCGTATGCTCCGGAAGCTCTGGAAATGAGGAAGGCCGGAAAGACGATCTCAGCTTATTTTCATAATGAAATTTGATGTAGCATTGTAACAACATGACTTGAATTTAAAGGTGCTATATACCGCATAATTTCGGCCAAAAATCGATTGAAACTAATTAAACCGTTTTTCTTTATATTTTTCTAGTATGGCCCAAAGTTTGAGAATGTGCAATATACGGTATTAAAATAATATTAAAGTTTGTAAAATCTATAATTCGGGTATCCCAGTCAATAGGACGAGGGTCCAGGGGCCGCCTAGAAGCTCTAGAAATGAGGAAGGCCGGAGAGACGATCTGGGCATATTTTCATAATGAAATTTGGTGTAGCATTGTAACAAGATGACTTGAATTTAATGGTAGTATACTGCAGAATTTCGGCCAAAAAATCGACTGAAACGAATTAAATCGGGTTTTTCTATATTTTTTCTAGTATGGCCCAAAGTTTAAAATTTTTGAAAATATCAATCTCGAGATATACCGTATTAAAATAATAATCAAGTTTGTAAAATCTATAATGCGGGTCGGTCGTGATATAAAGTGATATAATTCAGGTAAGTACACTGATGTGAGCAAAAACAATCACCAAATCTGCCTCGGCAAAGCCACACGGTTAACGTCCACTGAATGCTTGATGGAATACTTTGTTCCTATAAAGGATTATAATGAGGAGGTATTTTGCAACAAACGTTTGCATTAAATCAAAAACAGAGGTATTTTATGTCCATATTTTAATTGCTTGTATAGACGTATGTGTCTTGCGTAACCGATTTGCGAAACCGATCGGTTTCGTTAACATTTATGACTAACTGATCAATCGGTTCAGTGAGCAAAATTGCCGTAAACGATTTTTCGGTTCAGCCAGTGACGCAAATTTCGAGGCCTGCAAAATGTCCGTGCACGGACACTGACACGACTTGAATATTCACATTTATAATTGAAATGTTTCGTTTAGAAAGTGACCGCCAATAATATTTTCGTTTTTAGGGATAACACTATCTGACACTATTTACAGCCTTTTTTTTTTGGCTCCGGAAAATATTTTTAGGAATCTTCCCCTGCTTTCTTACATTTCTCGTGAATTGAATTGGAACTCTGAACACTAATCTATGTTTGAACTACATGTATCTATGATGTCATCCAAGTTATTTATATTTTGTTGTCTTCAAACACTAATTTTTGATCCCATGTTACTTTTCTATATGGCGGCTGGCGCGTTTCTTTCAGTGGATTTAAAAGGTGTTAATTAAATTTTTAATACTGGAAAGTAAATCTTCGTAATAATTAACAAAAATATTGTCAATTAAAGTTGCAGAATTTGTTTGAACATGCACGAGAGAGTTTGGTTGTTTTCGGGTAGAAGTTATGAGAATTTAATCTATCTAAAAATGTTTTGTTGGAATATCAATCTTAAATAAATCTAAATTGAAATCTCCCATTAACAAGCATTCCTTTTTTTCGGATTTGATTTTGTCAAGGGCAGTCAATAATTCAGCGTCAAAGTTTTCAACATTTCCGCCTGGTGGCCTATAATTGATGTCAACAATATATATATATTATTGTTTATGCTCATCTCGAAGAATAGTGCCTCTGACACATTCTTGTCATTATCCTGTGATAAATCGTCAGTTATGTTAGAAATACTATTGTGCACAGAAAGAACTAACCCACCACCTTTGGGGTTGTCTCTGGATTGTATGAAGGGTTTATAGCCGGGGATTGGAAGTAACTGTTCAGTTGTGGTGTCCATCCAGCTCTCAGAAATTCCTATAAGGGAAAATGTATGACATACACAGTGAAAAAAATATACTATAAAGATACTATTTCAGAATAGTGGTGTTTAATACTTCATGAACTCAAATGAATATATGAAAGGGTATCACATCGTTTATGGTTTGAGGAATCATAAATATGATATTGTGAAATTGTTAAATTGATGTGAAGGTTGTTCGCAATAGGTAATTTGCCGATCAGTGTCATCTGTCACGGACATGTAAGAGGATGGATTTAAATTGAGGTCAATGGGATTAATGCACATCGTTTTAAATCCATCGTGATATCCATCGTCTACATCGATCGAACTGCTTTCACAGGGAAAACTTTCATTGTGGTCGGGTAGCCCTGTCCACATGTTAGGAATGCTGTCCTCAGAAGATTCGCGTCTATCAACCGTTATACACAATATTTAGATGATATTTTGACAGAAATAAGACATACATAGTAGTTTTGAATAATCACAAAGAAATATGAAATAATATCAGTTGTAATACACGTTGAATGTCGAACCATTCAGCATATTCGCTGAATATTATATAACATACTATAGACGTTACAGTTCTTCATCTCATTGAGCTGAGCTATAGTAAATTCCACACAATAGCTGTAGTAAAAATAGTCGGATATTCTTGGTGTAAGAAGACGTGTACGTCAATGAATCTATTTTTAGATTGGTTTATTAGGTGAATGGACATTAAGTGGTTCACTCGATAGTAAACAAGATTACCACATGTTTACACACAGTGACAGATTTGTGCTCCACAGTTGAAGGTACGTCTTACTTCCATGGAAATCCTATACTCAATGGCCACCTCTCTGCCATCAATGAAAAGTCTACCTGCAGAAAAGCCTACATTTTGTTTTCTTTGAATGTCTTTGTCATTATCGGCGATGTCTTTTGTTGTTTGGTTTAATCAAAGTATGTTAAATCCACCATAATAGTGTTTTAGCGTTCATAGACGGTTCATTTTGTTTGTGTTTCATTTTCTTGAAGTCTATGATGACTCGATTGCGAAATTATTGGCGATAAAATCGAGCTATGAGTTGTGGCGGTTTCCCCGTTACACTATGACGAGATTTTAGGGTATGGCCAATTTCAATAGATTGTTCAACATTTTCTATGGAAGTGAAATTTCACAGTTTATTTGATAATATTAGCTGACCAATTTTCTCAATACAGTAGCTCTTATGGGGTACATGAATTCCACCCAACCTCCCATTATACGCACGTGAACGACGCTCGATATAATTGACACTATGCTGTAGTTTTAGTTCAAGTTCTTTTCAAGCACCCGACTCCGCATTCAGTTCTACCCTGGGATATTCAACATCCGATGCCCCTGTGGACCTTAGGTATATAAGGGAAGTTTTCTGGTGGCTGCGGAGATCGCGGGGTGCTTTTTACGAGGTTTCTTCCCGGTTTTCCACCATACACCGGCAACGCAAATTATGAAGATTAGTAAGTCGTCATATAGGTGAAATACTCTTGAGTGCGACGTCAAACATCAATCTTACAAACAATCAATCAACATCTGATGTAACCCGATAAATATTTGAAGATGTAGAACCCACTTCGCGACGGATTTCAGTTACAGAATCAAAACAAACATAAAGTTGTTTCTTGTCCCAATTTAAGACTTTTTGAATTGTTGTTTTTTTCGGCATAATGGTTCCACAATGTTACATATTGAAACTTTATACCAATACTGCGAAAAAGCTACATAAAACAAAAATAACTATACGCCATTCAAACAAATAAATGATCGAAAAGTTGCTCATGTGAGGGATATAAAGGCGTTGTTGAACAGTTTGCCGAAGTGCAGTACGAGTAAGACACATTCGCTGAAAAAGAAAGACAGTACACCTTCTAGTTGACCAACTGGACAATTTGAGGTTCTCAATATTTCGACTTTAATTAAGTCATCATCAAGAGAACAATATGACAACCGAAACAGGTTAATATCCTTTGTTTAATTACAGTAGTCTTTACTTTGATACATTTTACCGTTAATATCTTATTATACTCGTAGCTTACAACGTGTTAAACCATGGTCCATATGGCGCGTAATTTCTAAATACAATTAAGAATGGTCCAGTATAGTCAGACATATGTTATCGATATTCAGTTATCGCTCGTCGTGTATTGTTTTATCTGTCAGTTTCAACTGTATTAAGTTTTGATGTGTACGACTTGAAACCAGATATGCCAATATTATTTATTCAGTTGTGAATATAACAAAGTGATCCTCAGATGATACATTAAGAACAGTGTAATCGGCCAGTCGGATAATATCTGCTAGGAAATCGAGCTGCAATTCTGTTATCGCTTCTGCTTTAAACGGTTTACATCCGGTGTGTGGTTTGAGTATTATCGTCGGAAACCTTAGTATCCATGACAACACTCAATTTGTGCCGCTTGTAATGTATGTCGACATAACACCAAATACGATATTTAATGAGTAATCAATGTATTTAAACCATGGATATATCTCCCTTTAAAAAGCTGAAGCAGAACTTTAGGTCGAGTTATTTACCTCAGAAATGGCCCATGCCATTAGCAGGGTGACGACACTTGAGTTATGGTGAGTCTGTTGTATATATTTTAACGCATTCCTTATACGGTTTATTCGGTGTAAAATTGTCATAGCCTAATATTCATCGTCACTCCTGTGAGAAGCATTATTCTATTCTGTTGACTAAAGGAAGACGTGTGTGTTCGTTAGTCTATACATCACATGGCTAACAAATCTTGGTTTCAATACTCGTGTGAGGTTTAACGGCATATTTAGGGTTATTTTGATGATGTGATGGCGTGTAAGTTAAGAAGGGAAAATAAACCACCACGGGCGTCACCCGACGCACATAATTACAAGAGATTGAACGATAGACGCTTCAGAATTGTAATCGTATGTTTCCAACAAATGGTAAAAAAAAAAGAAGAAAAGAGTCATGAAATTCGAAATCGTGAATAGGCCTACACTAAACTATTTATGAACGTGTACGTTACTCATTTCTTGACGACACAAATATGTTGTCGAGCTGTGATCAGAACCAATGGCTTCCACTCGAAAATCGAATGCAATAAGCTCAACATCCCTTACGAAAACCGATTGTTGGCGGGTTTTCTTTTACAAACGCAAGTCTACTAAATCAAACTAAAACGAAACACCATTTTAAGCCTATAAACTGGCACTCAATCTCATAATATCGCAGAAGGCGTGAAGCAACAGACGTATTTTGTGTGACTTAGCAACACACCCTTCTGAGATAACACTAGTCTAGATTCAAACTAGACTTCCATCTGCAATATGGTTTATACAGTGGCCGAAAACTGTTAACTATGGGGCTTCGTAACGGGCGGTTGAGATTTTTTCTTTCCCTTTTATGTTTTCTTTTCAATAACACACAAGATCCATCAGCTGAACACAAGGTACTTGAGCCGCCATAATAATGATGACTCAAATTTACTGCCAACGTTCAATTTATTGCCAAAGCCCAGTGTACTTCCAACGTCCAGTTTACTGCCAACGGTCAATGTACAAATTCCAACAACAAGTTTACTGCCAATGTTCAATGTACTGCCAATTTTCAATGTAACCCCAACGTTCAATGTACTGCCAACGTTCAATGTACTGCCAACGTTCAATGTACTGCCAATGTTCAATGTTATCCCACCATTCAATGTACTGCCAATATTCAATGTAATCCCAACGTTGAGTGTACTGCCAACGTTCAATGTACTGCCAATGTTCAATGTAATCCCAACGTTCAATGTACTGCCAACGTTCAATGTAATCCCACCGTTCAATGTAACGCCAACGTTCAATGTACTGCCAACGTTCAATGTACTGCCAATGTTCAATGTAATCCCAACGTTCAATGTAATCCCAACGTTAAATGTACTGCCAACGTCCAGTGTACGGCCCACGTTCATTGTAACCCCAACGTTCAATGTACTGCCAATGTTCAATGTTATCCCAATGTTCAATGTACTGACAATGTTCAATGTACTGCCAACGTTCAATGTACTGCCAATGTTCAATGTACTGCCAACGTTCAATGTAATCTCAACGTTCAATGTACGGCCCACGTTCAATTTAATCCCAACGTTCAATGTACTGCCAATGTTCAATGTAATCCCAACGTTCAATGTACTGACAATGTTCAATGTACTGCCAACGTTCAGTGTACTGCCAATGTTCAATGTAATCCCAACGTTCAATGTATTGACAATGTTCAATGTAATCCCAACGTTCAATGTACTGCCAATGTTCAATGTAATCCCAACGTTCAATGTACTGCCA
>JAVFBZ010156498.1:26691-39228 GCA_032466195.1 Katharina tunicata | reverse complement strand
CAATTTACATGTTACATGTATTGCCTTTTCTCGAGATGCGCCTTTAGGTTATCCAGAACAACTCAAGATTCAGGTCTTTCTAGAAACTTATCTCTGAGAATTGATCTAGAACATGAGATAATTTATCAAATGTTGATTTGGCCTATCCAGACAACTAATTATTTTAACTACTGATACTTGTAACTATGGAGAAAAATCCCTCTGGCAGTCGCTAAGGGCAGTATGTATCCAGATTACATTCAGGCTGTCACACTTTCCGCTGGAGGAACATTATCTTTTCAACAGACAACAGTGATAACACTTAAGCGAAAACACATTTTTGGGTTGAGTCAGAGTTGCTGTCTACTGTGGGAATACACAGCCGTTATATAAGGGAAATATGCTTGTACTTTGGAACAAATTGGTATCCCTTTATACCCTAAACCCAATTAACATCGACAATAATAAATTGAAGGAGATTTAACAAGTACTGAAAGATGACAGATTGATCAGCTTAGCCTTAGCCTCAATAGTTCCATAGCTATCAAAACGTACATAAAAACTATATATGGTTTGAGAATTATCTTGATACTTTTCTCATACCTTTAATGTACTGGACTGTATTTTGTCTGTGGCGTCAAAAGGAGAGGCATCGTGCTGTAACATTGTAGGTGTCGGGGATGACCCTTTAATGTTTCTGGACGCCATCTTGGCGAAATATTTCCAAAGAGTGCCCTGTCTATCTTTGATTCAAGAGTACCAATACTATCAACCAAGAAGGATTACATGTCAGTTGTAATACAGTTTAACTTGATCGGAAATGCCATGATTGATTCTAAGGGCATTCCCATAACCAACGATAAGATGGATTTATCTTCATCTTCTGCCTTTTGTTGTCAATTCAGCCAAATACCATGATCACGTGACTGGCTAATTTGTGTGCACCCTGTCAAAATGATAACAATTTTATAGTGATCTTTAATAAGAAAATAATATAAAGTTATTTCAGTCAGCATAATAATCCATTAAGTATTTGTAAATAGTGTTGGTTTTATTTTATTCGGTGCCGCAATATCACAGGTTTTGGGAGCTTCCGGTGTCTGTCTGACATGCATAAAAACACTAAAAACTCATAGAAAATGTATTTTGTCAGATTTTCTAACCAAAGTTAAGCTTCGTATATATTTATATTGTCCTGCAGTTTAATTAGTAATAACTGTTTTAGAATTTAGTGGTCTTCGTAAATATTTTTGTATTCACGTATAAAAAAAAGGGCCATGGAAGGTTCATTTTTCGTCAGTGCATATTTATCAAGAGCCGACTCGTCAAAGCCATGCGAGCTTTGAACTCCACAATGTCTATGATCCCTGGCAATGTTAACATGAAAGAAGCCTGCACAATTGTCTGAACTAGAATCTGTTCCGTATCAGGGAGTGTTGTCCCAAAAAACGAAAATACTGTAGGCCTATATGGTCACATGTACAAACGACACAAAAAAACATTTCATATCCGTTACGGTTGGGGCAATTTTGGCTTAGGGTCGTTGTGACCTGTATTCGTTTTATGTATTGTACATTTTTTTCTACACAGTTAAGTGCTAGACTTAGATTTAACCAAGTCCAAGTTCCTAAATAAATGTGTGTGTTTGTTTTTGTTTTTGTTTTTTTTAACCCCGGCCCCAACGAAGTCTGCACAGCAGTCACATTTTGTTTCCGGAGTGCCAAACCATGCAATAGGCCTACCACTTTTCCATGAAAAAAGGTATAGTGAAATTTGATCACATACCAAGCAAGTGGTGAACAGGTGTCTTTTGATATTAAGGGATTTCCGAGGAAAAATTGTCTTCAGGTTCAAACTTTCCATGGAAACAATTTGAGTTAAAAAAATGATTTAGGTTAGCATTCTTTCCCGAGTGGAGGGGCCATGCCGTGGCTCTGTGATTGAGCGTTGGACTACGGAATGCCCTTAACTGTACCCGGAATAGGTTTGATCCCCCTGTAGGTATATAAGGGAAGTTTTCCGGTGGCTGCAGAGTTCGCGGGGTGTTTTTTGCGAGGTTTCTTCCCGGATTTCCACCATACACCGGCAATGCAAATTAAGAATAAATAATAAGTCGTCATATAGGTGAAACAGTCTTGAGTACGACGTTCAACATCAATCAAACAAACAAATAAATTCTCCAGAGTGTAACTGCAAAAACATTTGAGGTAGCATTATGAAATTTGATATGCATATCAAGAAAGGCATTTTTTTTTTTCATTTTTCATGATGTTTCTGGAGCATAAATGCAGGGTTCGAACATTACTTTGAAAACCTGGAAAAGCATTGAAATTCACAATTACGAATTCAAGACCTTGAAAATCAAAAACATTACCAAACTACCTTAAAAAGACCTTAAAAACGAGAATTGAGCTGTCAAAATTTTATTGAATGTGGTCAACCGTGTGTAGAGATACCTGGAATGAAATAAAATCCCGGAATGAAATAATTACTTCATTTAGGCAGTATATAATATAGGCAGCCTACCCGGAAATTAAACAATTACTTCATTGCTGGCTACCTGGAATGAAATTACATTTTTTTTGTTTCATTCCAGGTAGCATATCAACAGGTTCTACTTAATTTGAATTAAAAGTGTTATTGGACTAATAAAAATGTGTGATAGGATTCGACAGATCCGTGTTGGATTGTCCAAATGGATAATAAACGTTACATACAAGTTTTGCGTTACCCTTTAACTTTATGACATCATTGTCTGATCGAATATGACAGATTGAAGGTAAGGAACGTGTCGCGTCCTGTATGCATTGGAGCATATAACAGCAACAGTATTTACTATTTATTCATGAAATGTGATACACATCAAGAACAAGTTGAACTATTTCCATTTTCTATTTGTGTACTTAGTGGTGTTCGACAGAGGATGATGATACTTTTATAAGGAGTTACTATATTTACCGAGGTGGTCAATGTGAAGTTTCTCACGTTTGTGGAGAGTTTTAATAAATATATGGGATTCTGATGGTGAAATTTCACTTTTTCAAAACGAAGTGTCTATGAAAATGCAGGTAATAAACGAGAAATTAGCACCCAGTTCAGTCCCGGCTGTGGCTGTTCACTTAACGTATTCTTAACCATTTAGGGGCCTATGTATTGGAGTCAATTTGTCGTTGGTCTCTGTGTTAAAACTCAAGATATTGAAGGTAACTTTGACATCCCTCGAAGTCATATTGATGCTGAGTAGCTCAGGCATCAGACGTATAGGAACCCTGCCATCAACCAGCCAGTGGGTGGTTGGGCGGGAGTCTCCTGATGCTCTCCGAGCTAAGTGTCACCAGGAAAGCGATTTTTTGTGGTGACCTGTTTTTCGTCATGTAAGTGTATTGTGGCGTTTTCTATGTTGTCAGCGTCGTTTTTTGTGGTTTCCTTCATCGCCTGGGCAGAGAAAGGTGACAAATTATCCCAAACGCAACACACCTCCCCACGCAAAGAGTTATATGTCCCTATAACCATGCCAAAATATCAACCTTTAATTTAGGATCCAGTTTCTGTGTTGACAATTTGTCGATTTGTTGTGGTGTTGTCTATGTTGCCGGCGTCGCTTATGGTGTTTTTTTTTTCACCTGTATAGGCTGGCACGCTATCATATAGGTGAAATAACCTAAGTACGGTGTAAAACACCAATGAATCGATCAGCTATTTCAAATAGTGATGAATCAAGGTTTCTTCTTCAATTAATGCAGCGATGGAAGACAGTGCGTCGACCGACGTTTTTTGTTTGTTTTTTGTAGAGGTGTTTCAATTTGTAAATACGTCATTTTAACAGGAATGGTTACCCGATCAAGGTAGCGATCCCACTGCTGAACATATACCTGCTGCGTCTCCGTCGATACCCTCCTCCTCATATACAACCTGGATACTTTGAGATCCTCTAAAGAGATATTGACGACAAGCTAAGGGCTAAATAGCGAGGACAACCTATCAACATGTAGTACAACGACGGGAAAGAGTCCAAGACCCCAACCGGGGTAAACCACATGTGGTAAATTCAAAGTAATGAAGACAAGATCCGGTTTATCAAGATTGCCAAGGCCTTGCGGGAATCGAACCAGCCAATAGCCTGGGAGGTGCCGAATCGTCCTATACCATTCAGCCATCCGGCTTACCACAATGCGCACAGGGAAACCGTGCTCCTTTGGCTGAAGTTATGTTTAACTATTTATTTTCAAACACCTTTTAAATAAATATAAATATATTACCATATCTCAATTCATTGCTGAAATTCTGGGTCACCTGTCGACCAAAGGTAAAATACCCGCACCTTGAGTATGACGTTAAAGACAAACAAACACTTTATCAGAGCATATCCAGCAAGTGTTCGGAGCAAAACAGAAAAGAAACCTCGCCAGAAATTATTAACTGATGTAGGGTTATATATATGACACAAATTTAAAAAAACGCATTCGAATTATTTAATTTTGCAAAAATTGTCCTGTGGGATCCATCAAATAGACTAAATTCACAAAGAGGTTTTATACTTCCAAACATAGTCTCACCGATTTCCTGCTGAACTGATACGCCTTTTACACCACATTTAAATGTATTGTGAATCGTCTTATAATCAAGAATAATAATATGAAAACTATTTATCTGAATCAGAAAAAAATATTAATTGAAATGTAATTTTTGACTACCTCTTTTTCCAAGTACTGCTTCTTTTGTGCCATTTGATCAGCTGTTCTCTTTTACACCAACGTACATGTTTAGTATGGTACCCCAAAACAGTGTCTTACAGTTTGTTTTTTGTTTTGTGTGTGCAATATTCTGTTAAAGTTAAAAATGAAATTTAACTTCAAATTTTTAAAAGTGGACTGTTTAGACGCGCACATCGGGTAGGCTCATTTCCCAGTAGCCCTATATAAAACACCCCCAGTATTTTGTTTTATTTCAAACACAACTGTTTCTAATCATGTATAGTCATTTTTTATCATTAATGTTAAGAGTCTCCAAATTCAATTATTTATATTGGGTCTTCTGTGGGATAAACATCAATATCTCAACTGTAGGAATTTGGATTTTGTATCGCCAATTTTGGGCGTTTAACGGTTAGAGCATCCTTAAATCGAATCTTTGTTTAGACCCAAACGGATTATATAAGATCTAAGATCACATCATGAAGACAGATGTCAATACACAAAAAAGAGAGTTAAGAGTCCAGTATTGCTCTTTCACGTAGTTAGTCGGCCATGAAAGAAATCGACATGATGGCTGACTCTGCGAAATTTCTCAAGAAAGTAATCACATTAAACGTGCATGGTTAAAATCGATTTTTGAAACGATAAACAGTGTCAGAGGTCTCAACAATTCTGAAGGATGTTACCAGAGAAAGTTTAACGTATACTTCATAGGCCTATATATAGTACTAACCAAGTAAGTCTCATAACGAAAAGAGAACAACAATCAATCAATGAACAAAGGCTGTTAAATGGAAGTTAAAGTAATTGCAACAATGGAGCTTTTAATAAACAAAAACACTTTAAAGAGATGATCATTGAGAAGACAATCGAATGTGTGTACCAAGTTAATAAGAAAGTTTAAACCCACAGCTGGGACATCGATGTTATAAAGCGTGAAAAGCAGGCAAAAAATGTCCTTCTTGGAATTAAAACGTTGAAACTGGAACGAACAACAAAAGCACATTGTCAGCTTTCAAGAATGGAACGTGATTATTCCACATTTATAAATGTTGTACCAGCATGGAGACGAGAGAGTTTACACGAGGGGATCCGTACACTTCATAATCACGCCATGCAATCCAGTAGCATCGGAATTGTTATTGTCTATTTGTAACATTATTTAATAGCCAAAAATCATACTGCCGGACAATAATTAACCAAAGGCAATTGACGAGATAAAGTAAATGAGGCTACTGGTAGATATTCAGCTCATTTTAATCGCGTTTCGCCGGGAATATTTAAAAATGTACAGCTTGTCAGTAATTCTTTAAATTTTAAGAATGATACAATATTGTTTTACTGTCGCAAATTATGCTTTAAACTCACGAGTGACAGATATAGGCCATTATACAGAATTGAGCTTATTTCAAGTCATAAGAACGCGGGGCCGTTATCAATTTCTATAGGGTTGTCTCCCTTTGATAACATCCGCCATGTGAAGCTGTTTGTTCCACTAAAACTTACAATTCATTGCCTTTCGCGTTATATCTCTAACTGCCCGTTGTCTGGTGATATTTTAATGTTACAGGAGTTAACATACAATTAATTTGTTTTCATATTGAAATAAAGGAACAATTGTGAGTTCATTATCCGTTATCCTCTAGACTGTTACCCCATAACAATATCTTTAGTTTGGGTTTTGACGATGTCACGCAGTGCATTTTAAAACGGATGTCGTCTGCGTCCATCGACTCACTCACATTATCCCGCCCAAATCGGTTGTAACAGAGCTTAAGAAGTGTTAATGAATGATTACCCAACAAGGAGTCTAAGAGAATTACCAATCCTTCATTCGTTATTCCACACATATTTAACCCTAAACTCTGGAGAGTTTTAGTTTTACGTAAAATATCTGCTAGAATTTTGACACCGGAATCCCCCAGGAAATTGACACTCAAATCCAGGTGTCTGAGAGTTGTATTCTTCACTAGCGTTTGTGCAAGGTAAGAACAACCTTCAAGAGTTATTCCACAGTTTTCTAAATTCACATCATGTAAACCTCGGGCATTGTTCAAATTCTGACACATTATTTCTATGCCTCGATCCTGTACAAAATTCCGACTTAAATCCAAATCAGTCAATGAATTATTATGTTGTAAAGATTCAAAGATGAGGCCACAACCTACCCATGTAATGTTGTTGTTGCGTAAACGCAGTTTTGTAATACTACAATTTTTGGTAAGCATTTCACTAATGCTGACACAACCTTCGTCCCCAATGTCTACAAAACTCAAATCAAGTTCCTTTAATACTGCGTTAATCATGAGACCATCACAAAGATATTTACATCCAATAGCTTGGATCGATGTTGAAGAAATATTTAATTGCCGTATACTGGTGCATTTCCTCAGCATAAAGCCTAGTTTGGTTGCCCCCTCGTTATCGATGTTATTCAATCGCACGTCAAGAATAATCAAACCAGGATTGTTCTGAATTGCCAAACAAATAGGTTCCATATCTAAACCAGTCAGCTTCGTTTTGGCCACCCTTAATTCGTGGATACAATGATGCTTGTCTAGAACAGACGCCAGAGCTTTGGATCGGTCGCCATGGAGGCTGTAACCGGAAATACAAACTGACATCATTGGTAATTCTGGCGCACGCGTATCTCTCATGGGCGAACAGTCGGACATAGAGCGGTTTGAAAATCGTGAAGCTCTGGGTAAAGTTTGTTCACGAAGACTTTTTCGTAATTCTTGCTTTATGCGATCTAGTTCCACTATAGGTTTCAGACTCGTTGTGGTTTTATCAAATATTCCGATATCAAAGGAAATTGCTTTATCTTCTTCTAGAACGGGGTCGACTGTATCACTGGGAGTTTCTGGGATTGTATGAATAAGATCAGATATTGCGACCATGGCGTCTATCAATACAGAGAGGCTATTGCAGCGATCCACACCCCGTATGATGTCGCAAAATTCGATAAATTGGCTGTAATCACTTCTCGACAGAGTACCAATCAAGCTTTCACAAATTAACCTTCTGTCAGGGTGTCCAGAAAACGCTTCCAAGTCACCAGATGAAATGACACCAGCTGAGTGAAGGTCTTCAAGTATTTCACCAGGGTGTAAAGTCTGACATATTATTTCCTCTGCACAGAGAAGAATGAGTCTATGTCGGTTAGATAAATCAGTCACTCGACTCTCTCCAGAGCGTTTTCGCGCCCTCACAGTTGGATATTTCCTTGTGCTTAAATCCGGCGTTACTATTTTAATTCTCCCAGTGGGGACACTTAAACCACCGTTTTGGTTACTTGTGCCGTTGCCATAGTGACTGTGGTTATCCAAGCTATCACCAATGCTTTGGGTACCGTTAGAATGGTTTGAAAATGCTAGGCCGTTTATACCAGTTTCGTTACAAGCATTCATAATGGAAGTGCCCAGACAGGAAAAAACACTTAGTTGAGGGTCTTTGTGATTGCTGTCTTCAGTTGGGGTGATTTTATTGTCGACTGCATCATCCAGTAAACCGTTGTCGTTTTTTGGCTGAGAGCTTTCTGTGGCACTTTCAACAATTGAAGCTCTCGGAGTGTATACTGACGAGCGGCGGAAGAGAAAGAGCCGCGGGGGTTTCGGTGGGGCCTTTAAGCTCTGGCTTCGGCTCAGTCCAACCTTTTCCACCAGATCTGGTAAAGCTCGGAACCGTTCGTTGGTAAACTTTTCGTTCGCATCCTCATGACGTACTTCAATAGTTGCCCAGGGTTCGCTGGAATGACAACCTTTCGAAGCCTTAGGCCGATTTGGGGTAGATTTCTTTGAACTTCTGCGTAACGAAAATCGTCGCCAAAACTTCCATGGTGATGTCCTTGTCGGTAGACTGGAAAACTTGTTCTCTGTCAAAAGAAACAAAACCAAAAAATTAACTGATCTGTTTTAAATATAAGACGGGTTTTCAAAATCAGGAATGCCTCCAACCGTGAACACTTGTCTAAACCAAATAACTTATCAGAACTGTTGCATTCAATCACAATCGTTGTCACACGTGATATTTCAGGCAAATATTATTAAATACAATTTTTAATATCAATACTAACCGAGAGATATTTTATTTATTTCATTGGTGTTTAACGTCGAATAAACGACCCGCGATAACCACAGCCACCGGAAAACCTCCCTTATATACATAATGTCGGCACTGGGATTCGAACCTAAGCTTATAGTACTTATAGTACCCAGTAGATGAAAGTTCAACCTACTGATTCACAGCGCGGCCCAGCGTTATTTGAAGGCAAATGTGGATACCATGGTATTGTACTGTTTTTTTAAAAGGAAAATATTAATGCAATACGAATTCTATATTTTAAGACACAGGAAATATCAATACCATATGACTCTTTAATGTGCCGATAAATATCACTATTATACGACTACCATTACCATCATTATATACGTAACATATCAATACCGTATGACTATATATGACGTATGTAAGAAGAAATATAAATGACATAGGACAATTTATGTCAATACATATATCAAAACCATATAGGACCACTTTATTTGAAGACACATCTGACATGATATGAGTTCCGTAGGACTGCTTTATTTGAAGACACATTTCAATGCAATGGGACTACCTAATTTGAAGACACCTATGTAAATACCATACGATTTAGTTTGATTGGAGTTTTACGCCATATAGGAATACTCTATTTTAAGACGCCTATAAATGGGCTACCACAAGACTATTTTATATGAAGACGGAAAGACTAAGTTAGTGAAGACAGAAATAAATACAATATGAATACTTTATGCAAAGACAAATACAACTATCTAAGTGCAACTTTATTTGGAACGCTTATATCAGGACCATAGAACTACTTTATTCAAAAACATATAAACGACGTTTGACTTATTTAATTGAAGACACATATCGATGTAATGAGACTAATCAAGATCGACATTAATCAATACCATAGGAAATTGTTTGGTGTTTTTTTTTTGTGTTTTTTTTGGGGGGATTGGGTGAAGGAAACAACCGTAAACGACTCTGGCAAAATTCAAGACAGCACAAAACAAATCGGCATAATGTGCCCCTTAACTCAGAGAGCACCAGAGCACATGAGGCTCCCACCCAACCACCCACCAGGACAAGAATGTTTGGGACGAAAACCAGGTAGAATCCTGAAAACCCACGGCGTAATCTAATACCTATCCATGTATACAGCTCGCGTGTAGGAACGTGGTTCAAGATCATCTAGTCTAATAATACAGAATTATTATGGGTTATATAGGATGCGAAACCTTCACAAATTTTCTACAATACCATTACTATGTTGATTCTACAACATTTGATCAGTTATGACAAATAAACAAAGGATAGTTTCCCTTACCGTCCATTTGTAATATAACAGCTGCTGTAACTGATTTACTGTACATCCACGTTGTGGGCTATGACCAGGTCAGATATGAGAGTGCTCTAATAAAGGTAAATCATAGTTTTACCGACAGGTGTACAGAGATAACGTACCTGGATACATCTCTACTTATTAAAAGCAATTAAAATGTTAACAACGTGATGCACCTGCTGTCGAGGTAGTTATATACCGGTACAGTAGCTTATACTCATCTTTATTATAAGAGACAAAAAAGCGCGACTGCGGTAATTTGAGCTGAGTATACCAGAGAAGATTCGGTTGGTTAACTCTTTCTTCTCTCTATATATATCTTACCCCAGTGACATTCCAGAGTTTCTTAATACGAAGTAGAGAGACAAGTTTATAACCAGACAATAGTCACATACTAACTAACACATCTCCAATTGAGTACGCGTTAGCCTATAAATAAAGGGCTTAGGTATGGGTCTATGTTAGAGAGGTTTCCGATGGCGACAGAGAACGCGAGATAGTTGTTCGGAGGGTTTTCGACGTTCTCCAGCGAACACACATATTTCAGGAATATACTCAGTTAAATACCATGGTCGATCATCGCCAATTAAATTGACTATTATATAATGTAAATAATGAACATAGATTGCTAAAAAGCCATGATAACATATAGGCCTAATTAATTTTGTTACAAATGGATTCATTCTTTCTATTAGATATTTAATACATTTTATAGCTGAATAGAGTTTGGTTTAAGACAGTCCTGGATTTAGAACATCCAGGAAACTTATTCAGGTTAATAGTTAATCAGATAGAGATTAATTTGTTTGATCGATTGATTGATTGGGGTTTTACGCCGTACTATAGGTTATTTCGCTTATATGACGGCGTGCCAGCCCAATGGGTGATGGACACCACCCAAGGCAACATAGAAGACGAAACAATATATTTTGAGGACAAAAATAGGACACCACAACAAATCGGCTTCCTCATGCCGCTTAGCTCAGAGAGCAAAGAGAGCAACAAGGCACAGGAGGCTCCCAACCAACCACCCGAGAGACTCACATGAAATTGTACACCTACATGCATATAATACGACAGATGAATAGACGCACGGACTGTCGATATCCATAACAGCTGACACTTACTCCAAAACATCGAATGAAAATCTATAATTGATTACAGCCGTTTTGCTATTTCACGTAAAGTTTCCTGTAAATTGAATGATTTGGGTATGGTAAATGTGTACTGATCTAACCCGCAGTAAAGGCTGTACAGCTCGTGAAAGTCCCTTGCTGCCTTATTGACAAGAGAGGAATGTTCAAATTTATTGGGACGTCATTTATTATCTCTACATTTATCTTATATGAAAGTACACATGCCTATCCCAGTATATAGGCTAACAAATTGCATGTGCTCGCTTATTGTAGAATGGTAACGATTACAGCCTTTCTATTTCACGCTAAGGGAGTAATGGGCCGATACATAAATGCAATATGAATTGTAGAAAGTAAATATTAGTAATGCGACCAGTGACCTTTTAGCACAGCTAGACAACGAGGGAATTACTCGCGTCTCTGGCTTCACCACTATATTAGCCCCGTATGGCCCGGAGTCTAACTCTCCGTCCTAAATTGATATGGAATGAGACCAGGATATGGGTTAACACTTGACAAAATAAGGTCATATGTAACACACATGTGCTAATCGCTATCAACTACTTTACACATGGCTATGAATGCAATGTTTCCGATATTGTCGTTGGAGCAACATGTGAAATATGAACAGATGCAATCGCTGCCAGTTACGGTTCGCAGTCTTGTAGGCCTCGTGTATATATGTCTGTATTACAAGCTATACATTCCCTTGATTGGTGTTTAACGCCATGCTCAAGGATATTTCACTTCTATGACGCCGCTTGATTCCAGCAGTGGACAGCGTTAAGCTCCGGCAACATATGTCAATTGTATAATGGTCGAGGTTACATGGTGAAAAATGAATATGCTGTAATACGAATGAGATTATATGCTACATTGTCATGGCCAGGCTAACTTTGATGTATTTACATCGATAAAATACATATTAACGTTTTCACGTTTACTATGGACATCTGCATACATAACCCTTTGGTTATTGACACGATGACGATGTCGCGCCATGACGTATACCCAATAACGTCTCAGTTTCTGCAGACAATATGCAAGGGAAGCCTTTTACACGTAATGACAGTGATGGCAGACAACATGCAAGAGAAGCCTTTATATGTAACGAAAGTGATAGCAGACAAGATGCAATAGAAGCCTTTATACGCAATGACAGTGATGGTAGACAAGATGCAAGAAAAGCCTTTATACGCAATGACAGTGATGGCAGACAAGATGCAAGAGAAACCTTTATACGCAATGGCAGTGATGGTAGACAAGATGCAAGAGAAGCCTTTATACGCAATGACAGTGATGACAGACAAGATGCAAGAGAAGCCTTTATACGCAATGA
>JAVFBZ010156476.1:0-18438 GCA_032466195.1 Katharina tunicata | reverse complement strand
ACCACGGCGTAGTCGTATTAATCTGCATAAACACTCTCCTTTAATACGATGCATGCATAATTTTAACAATACTGTCATTGTTATTGTGATAATAATAATAATAATTGTATTGATATTTTTAGCCCTCCGTCTACCTTTAGATCAAAGCTTAAAGAGGATTTACATATTTAAATCATCTTTGTAATCATGTTACTGTTATCTGTTATTTGTTGTTTATAAGCATGTCTGTGAGTGTCGGAGCCTGTGAATGGGACTAGTTCCCGTAGGTCATCCTTTGGAAATAAATAAATAAATAAAATAACAAAGAGACGAGGCAATGTTTGATTGGACTCCAGTTGCATTAAAATAAGACAGTCCGCATTTCTAACTGTATGTTAATATCACTGAACTAATATGCCATTATATTGAATCCATGCACATTGGAATTCTTTATTTTTCTTCTTCAAATAATTCACATATATATACCAGTAGTTTTGATTGTGTTGGTGTCGTTTATACTGTAAGAACAAACTGCGATCAGTTTAAAGTCATCGCCAATTTCTATCCTATATTCAAAGTATAAAAATCTCATTCATTAATAAGTATATGTACAGCTAGGTAGCTCAAATCTAAAATATTCATCTCTGCGCATACATGCAGTCTGTACGACTGTATGGCCTACTTTATTTTATAAGAACTATGTGGGATATAAATTTCATTAACAAAATTAATACAACTTTCCATATGTTTCTCAATCAGATATCCTCTTCGTACGTGCTAATCCTATTTACCGTCATTATTGATGCATGGGGCAGGCGTCAACTACAGGATATAGTCGTACCAGATCGTAACCCTGGCGATCCTTACGGCTTCTTCGTGTACTCTATGCCCGATCTTTACCGAAATGCCACGGTAGGTCCAGACGTGTGGAGATGGCTAGCCGACAGATTTGGTGCCGCACATCTATCCAGAGGTGGGGTACGCAGAGCACGTATCCTTTATTAGCGCACATGCATGTGTTAATCACGGTAAATTTATAGGCTTTGTTCCGTGTTCTGGTTATATGATTGATATTATAGCAAAAACTGTCGTAATCGGTGGCCCGGTCTCGGGCGCGATCCCCGACGGATTTAGGCTTATAACAGGACTTTCTTTATATATTCAGCATGGTCGGGAATCCATAATCGAACCAACAATTCTCAGTTATAGGGACTTAATCGCTAGCAATAAATACTTATACTCACTGTGATCACTTACTTAAACGGTATTGATCCAGAAAACATTGCATGCTTCGGTTTGCTTTACTGCTTGGCATTAGAGTCATGGCTTGTTTGGATGTCAACACTGTTTTACGTTCTGATACACTCCTTAACACAATACAGCTAGTAATTCCCATATATGTGCAGACAGGAATGGTTGGTGCAGAGAAAGATGCCGAGACACTGAAAACATCGGCTGGAAATATAAAGACATTTGTGGCGCTTATTATTGTTGTTTACTGAAGTTACAATAAGTAGTTTTTTTAATAAATTAAAATAGAAACACAGAAAGAAACCGCCTCTCGTGTCATTCTCTTCATCGAGGGTCCCTATAAGAATCCGTGACATTTTCTCCAACGAAAAAATGTTCTGACGACAACTGCACAAACGACGTTCTTGCAGTGCTCATATCATAAGTGTTCAGGCGACAACTGTTCTGAGGACGAATTCTCGGACATGCAGCCTCTCAGACGACAAACGATTCGACGAACGACTACTACTAAGTCGATGTCAGCAATCACTTGTCGATGGAATACTTGCTAAGGAGCAATTATCGAAGGAATGGACAAAATATGAAGGCCAGAGAATCACGCTTAGGAGTTCGGTTTATGTCTGCATTGGTTATTGCCATTTTCCTTTTGCAATTTTATATTCGAGAAACTTCGAACGACAACTCTGTTAAACCGAACTGTACGGTTTGTAGTTACATTGTCTAACGGCATGTCGCTGTGTTACTGTGTTCATCTTTCGTTAGAAACCAACGTTACTCGCCTTATTATAAAATGAACTCTACGAGAATGGAATGTGTACAAGAATAAGAAACGAACACCTCAACTACATCGGCAATTTGAGACTTCAGTTATAATATCAAGTTGTTGACATTGATTACTCGACATCTTGGGATTTTAACTGGAATCTAGAGTTATCGACGGTGACAGCTCGGGGCAAGCAATGGACTTCCACATTTTGTATCATAACGAAGAGTTATTAATATATAAAACCTTTACCATTATTTGATTTGTTTGTTTTATTTGGTGTTTGCTTTGAATTTGAAGTCATTTCATTGACGTGTCGGCGTTCAAGTCCAATGGGTGAAGTATAAACGCAGGATACAAATAATACAGGACAATAGATTTACTTCCAGATGCCAGAAAGGCCCCCATCCAAAATTCTCCGCTTATTATCTGGTAATCAGACTTTCTGACAGGCGATGGAAAACAACACACACATAAACAAAATGAGACGAAATAAATGATTGAAACTAGTACAGTCGGTAAACCCTCTAATGGCTAGCTGTCTTGTTGTTCTTGAATCGCTATTTACAAAATAGGGTTATTTCGTAAACTTATGTGAAGATACCGGAAAACTAGGTGACATAAGTCAGTTCCTCAAATAGTCTAACTAGACCACCAAGGGTAATATTTAGCTCAAAACTAAAATTAGAATGTAACCACGCCACTTGGCGCAAGCGCGTTAAGACGAAAACATCACCCGACTCCGGCATTTGCTGTTTTTCTGCCACAAAAATACCATTGTTCGGTTGTTATTATTACTATTATTAACTTCAACTTCTGAAATACCACACAGATAATTAAGCAACTACTAGGATTTCGTAAAGTAAGTGAGCAGCACTGACAAAAAATTGGCACCTGTTCTGGCAACCATCTTGTTATTCCGAGTTCATTGGGTATGTCGACCTATATAGTCTTCGTGCATGTATAGCTGCTTATAAAGATTGTGCAAACTTTCCAGAAAAAATTTACGTCAAAAATGAACTGAAGAGAATCGGATCGATTATTTTTTTCATTCTTTTGTTTCTTTCCGATTGATGTCTCCCAAAGCCCCAATATTACGATTAACAGTTCGCTTGTCTTCAGACAATTTCTGCTGGATTGTATCCTTATTGATAAGTAGGAATTTTGTGTTAATTTTCATTGAGTTTCTGTTTTTATACTTTTGTCTATTCCAGTCGAACCATGACACGAATTCCATGTAAACAAGAAAATACAAGATATCATTTGCTACATGTATATTCTTTCGAATCAAATTTAACAAAATAAGACCTGTTTCAAAAGTTATTTTGTCCCTACCTATTCACAAATTTTATTTTAAATAACTGGTTTGAGAAACATGGAATGGCTATAGGGCAAGCCGTTTTTCACTATTATCTTTATTTAATTTACGTATTAAAGAACATGGAGGATTTCACGCATTTAAAAACGATTTCGTGTACGTAGTAAAGCATTTGAAAACATTTTTAAAAAACTAACTTTACATAAGTGCAATTAAATGGGTATTCTACATACCTGGAAAAGAATTTCACACATGTATACAAAAGAGTTCCACACATATCCCAAATAAACGAGTGGCTACAAATGAATTTTAAGTCAGTGTAATCCATGTACATTGGTGCGTTGATGAAACTTAAAAAAATGGTGCATCCTATAGACGTTTTGAGAGCAGCTGCATAGTGAATGTCAAAATCCTCAAATAGGATTAATTAAAGTAAGTCAGCGTGTATATCTTAATTTGGTACTCATCTCCAAAAATTACATTTATTTGAAAATATATTCAAGTGGCAAAGGCCGCGATTTCGCTGAGAAATAATTATTTTTTTCATGCGTGAAAATAAACCGTTAAATTGAAAATAAAGGGCGCCTGTTCTAAATTTGTTGAATACATTTATTTTAATGTAATAAATAAGTCACTTTAGGATATTTTTTTTTAAGCGATTTTAATTCGCGATACAGAAAAATCAAATCAGTGTTTTCACCTCACTTTATTAATACAGATCTACATTTAGTGCCTCTGCTATTTTCCCTTGTCTTTGAACAGATTACCCATCTTCAAGAATGTGGTTAAATATAGTTCCTCGCCCACAAACAAACATCTATTTAGAAGCCGTGGGACCAAGCTAGGTAAGAACTAGGCTATACTTGAACAGATACAGATGTGTGGCTTCGAAAGTCAAAGACATTAAGGTAAGGGACTTCTTGTTAGTTAGTTAACGAATCTAGCAACAGTTATAATGAAGCCCCAAATGTTCGATTTGAGAATTTCAGTAACCCTTCGTTTAAAAGTTAGAACACCGTCGGTTGAGGCGCATGTCGAGTACCATTCTATAGTCCGCTTTCCAGCCTGCAAAGTTGTGAAGGCCATACTACATTTATTCAGTCTAAGAGGCGAAACTGTTGCATCCAAATTATGATCTTGCCCTTTGTTAACGATAAAAAATCTCTTCAAGAAACGTGTTACTTGTCAGCGTTCTAAAAGTTAGCCCAGAATTCTGTTGAGAAAAGTGGAACGCTGGGCAAAGAAATGGAGACCAGGGCAAAACAAAACAACTTATTTTGAGGCCTAAACATTAGAAGACGTTACCAATAGGCTTATATAGCATACAATCAATGGCCTTTACAGGAACATAACAGGGGATAAAACATGACGCCACAACAAATTGGTATACTGCATGGTACCGGGTTTGGTCGGTGAACAGAAAGTCACAGGTATAGCTATCGTCAAATATCCTCAGCTCATTTTGACGTTTTGTTAGCCGAGCTATAATCAATGATTATACGCCTGCAACCTTTAATAGGCTAATGGCCAGGTTCTTTAAAACTCTGTATTTGTATTTCAACAGCTTTATCACCATATTTGTACAAACAACCACATTATAATTTAGGTTTGACACCTTGACCCACGGGCTTTTGGCATTATGCAGATAGGCTAACATTTCAAGTAGGCCAGAAAGGTCAAGGCCTGTATTATGCGACTCCCTCGTCGCTGTTAAAGCCACGGAGGACTCGACTGTGTACCACGCTTCTTTAGAAACGTGAGTTGATGTTTTTTTATATTTTCGAAGTCTGTTACTCAATAGGAATACGTCATGATAATACTTTTGTTGCAGTTTAGAAAGTGACTTTACGCAGTATTTTGTAGTTATTACAAATTCAATTACAAATTTTCTTGTATTTCACATTTTCAGAATTCATGAATAGTACTCTTTTAGTAAATCAGTTTCTTGCGTGCACATAAACTCTTTATATTCATGATCCTTTTAAAGTCTTATCCTATACAGCCTGCGAGAGCCACTCTTGTGACAGCAAATCTTAATCAAAGGACTTTAAAGAACAAATGTCCTTCACACCACTGGTTGAAAATATGTCATTAGGTTGCCAATGGCCGGTAAAGTTAACAATATTTGAGACCTTTCTAACATCGTATAAGCCTGACAATCATTTTATTGAAATAAGAGTCAGCATGGCTTTAAACACCAATCTGAAAAGCGTTTTAACTCTACTGAAATTCTATATTATGGTGAAACTAGACATAACGTATATATCATTAAAACGGAAACCAAGTTAAGGAATATACGAGTACGTGTATACGTAAAAGGTTATTTTTGTGGGTTATGCAGACAATTTCCCTGTCTCGGTCATTAACTGTCGTTCATTTCGTCTTACAAAAACATGTTTGTTTGTTTTATAAATGTATAATCACGTCATTTTTTTACACATAGGCTTACATACATAAGTATATGTCGAAGGAAGGAGTGATATAGTATATGTTTTGACTACACTCTCTTCATGAATTTGGGTCCAGGCAACTAACTATATATATTGCAATGCATCGTGTTGCTTAACAGAGTTTTGGACATTTTTTATACTTTTACTTTTCAGCTAAACTGTCGATTTAATTAAAATGTCATTTTTTTGTTAAATGTTCTGTGCTTATTGCTTAACTTTCGCATGAACGTCAAGGGTTTGGAAAAGGTATTTAAGAATTCAAATGTTGTCAGAGAATACACGAGTTTAAAGAACTCACATATTTTGTCAAGATTTGAGTTCATATAATATTTATTATATTTAATATCAAATTTTTTAGTAACCTTTATTTCTGTAATGCTCCCAAGGAAACAATTTAAGTATAATTGTTAGCATTTATATTGTTGTTTGTGCTCTATTATGAGAACAAAAATCTTCAATAGTTACAGCAGTTATAGAAATGTCCAATGACGCCCTAGAAAGAATAACTTAAGGCTGGAGAACGAAAACAATCGATTGGGACACTGTTGGGGCAAGATTTGTGTGGCCCATATAACGGGTAAATTTTAAAAAAAAATGTATATTGGTTCGTAGAGTTCCTAAATCACTAAATAATGTTTAATATATTTTGAATTTCAAACATGCTACCGACTTGCTTTTTTTGTAACACCATGGATAATAAGGTCCACTAAATATCATCTTTTAAGAAATATGTCTAACCGTTTGTGTCCCGTTTTAAACTAAAAAGATTTACAGTTGGAGTTACCAAATCCGACAAATGTACAAATTTCCCATTCTAATCCGTTGGGCTATTTCTAATTTAAAGGGTCGGAATTTTGTCTCCAGCTATAAAGAAATCTTCTCTCGTACCCAGCGGCGTGTTGTTCGTTAGATGAACCAAACTCTGAGGCTGACAAGAGCACCTGTTCCACTATTTATATACGTCATTCTAGATAGAATCAAAACACACTACATCCTGGGGTATTTATACCGGATCTTAGTTCTCATACCCTCAGTTAATGTTTTTGGACGTGTCTCTGCCTCCATGTATACAGTGAGTATGCTACGTAACAGTACATTAGTGTTGGATTGTTTCTAGACCTTTTTACTTCTTAGACAATGCAATCTTGACCTTTCTAAAGCCCGTTTGAAGTTATTGATTTTTTGTACTCTGTATTTTATTTATTTATTTTTGCGTCCATGTAATTTTCGTGTTCGGTCGCAATGCTTTTAAGGCATAAATTTACATTTATCTATTTCCGTTTAATGAGCCTTTATAGTAATCTCAATAGTTATTATTGTTGTACCTTCTGTAATATAAGTATTTGGGACTTCACAGCTTTTCGCAATTTTTCCCTCACCATAGAACTGAAACTCTAATTCACCATATGTTCGAGAATCGAATTTATAACCTACGCTGTGTATATGACCTTCAAGGTCAAAATTGCCAACAATAAATGCCGCCCACCGATCTACTGTCTCTGGTGACTTAAAAAACAATGTAGATTGTTGCACCATAGCATACTCGCTAGTACTTTGAAAAATGTAACACTCTACTATGTCTATGGACTTCTATAATCTGAGGAAACAGTGGGCTAATCTGATGTATATTTTTTGGTTTAGACTCTGGGATATATGTTTAGATTAACTCTTTTTCATCCTACTTGTTGCTCCTAGATATGTATAGCTAATACAATTGCTTTGTGGTTTTTTTTTCTGTGATGAAAATAGCTGTCATTAGATCAAAAGCATGCAACAGGAACGAAAGAATAACCCTTAGACCAGCGTCGGGACCAAAACACTTCCCTGCATTACCCGCTGTACCAAAACCTAACTAAGTTTAGCAACGAGATTACTCTTGATTGACCAATGCCTTAATCCTTAAGTGAAATAACCTTAAGTAAGCCTTACTTAAGGTTATTTCACTTATATGACGCCATGCAGGCCCGATGGGCGAAAAAAAATGCCCTATAAGCTACGAGATTGCTCTTGAAAAGACTTGTGTACGGTAACGGTGCTACTGAATTTTTTAAGTGGTGTTAGTTTATTGTATTTGATGTATGAAGCCAAGCAAACCATAATAAATAGTGCGCTTTAACAGCTTTATTTTATTTCTCGTTCTGCAGCTCAGAAACATGACGTCATATAAACCACAGTCCTTTCCAATGACCATATTATACCTGTTGTTTATCACCATCTTAGGTCATATGGGTAAGTGTGATGTGAGTTTGTTCCATGGCATAATGTATTTCATTGCAAACAAAAATTGAATATAGGCAATACATTGACACAATGAACGTAGTCATTGTTATGTACGGGTTTCAACGTATAAATCAGTACAAATGCCAGTAAAAAAATATCTTGTCGACTCTGTATTTATTATTATTTTTAAATATATATTGTGCAAGCCATTGGTTTGAAGGCTGTCTCATATTGAAGACTGATTTTTCAATAGAATAAAGTTGTTCCTTCTCTTTCGCTTGGCACAAAGCTTTAAGGGCTCGAACAAGGCACAGAAGCTTGTATCTAGTGTATACACCGATAACTCATTACACTAGCCCTCTAATGTATGTATACAAATAAATGTATGTATACATTAGAGGGCTATAGTGTAATGAGTTATCGGCAACTATACACTAGATACAAGCGTCTGTGAGCAAGGATAACTTCACACAGTGTTAATAGTCTCTGTTAATTATACCTGAAAGCGATAGGCATATTTTACCATGTGTCTTCGAAACCGTTTACCTATTCTCAAATGAGTTCTATAAACCTTTTTTTTATTTTCAGTATCTCAGACTTTAGCTCGGAGCACCCATCTGCGATACAAACGCAACATAGCTCAGATGTGTACGATCATGAGGACGTATACCAACAAACCCTGTTTGGAATATGACAAATACGGTTGTTTCTGTGGGTATGGAGGAGCGGGTATACGACCTGTGGATGGTGTGGATAGGTGAGTGGATCCACATATTTGTTTGTTGGGGGTAGTTGGGGTTTTTTTTCAAGAAATTTTGATGACCTATATAAGTTCTCATCTTAGCAGGTTTCTAGGGAAACTATTTGGAAAACGTTTTGTCAATTAACCCACCGGGGTTTTTACCACCTGCATGTGAGGACTTGAAATTCTGTAGCTTTGAGGACAAATTAAGATTTATCAAGTTGGCAAGAGCTTCCTGTGCCGTGGTGTTCTCTGAACTCTGGGAATCAGGAAGCTGATTTGTTGGTGGCGTCTTGATTTGAGACATGCCCTTGCCCCGTGACGTCATTGTCCGTTGTCAGTGTCGGGGAGGTTGGTTCCTTCACCATATTGGGCTGTCTGGTGTAATATTTAGTAACTGCAACGAAGATACTAAGTTTTACTAAATTGAATATGCGTGACTTACAACATGGCTCGAATTACACCCACGACGTAGCCGCGAGTAAACACAAAGGGTTACTCAAAAATGTCTTACATGACATATAAGAACGGATAACAATATCATAACAGCTGGTACGCCGTCATATGGGTGAAATAGCTAGTACAGCGTAAAACCCAAAGCAAACAAACATATTTATAACCATTGCTGTCGAACAGGATGGGGTGTTGACAGGATTGTGTGTGAAGATCCTGGATTGTACCTATTGATATGCGGTTTGCCTTTGTTTTGTCATTTTACTGCTTGTCTAGGGAAATAGTCCCTCACGTTTTCTGCCGAATTTTTCTTTTATGAACAATTTTCTCGCATTCGAGACATAGTTTCTTACATGCAGTGTGTAGGTCAATCTTTAAACCCTAAAAGCAGGTACCCAAGGGTCCTCAGAGATCTGCCTTGTTCTCGTCGTGCATAGGAGATCACGCGTTAACAAAAAAAAAGATGTGATCTTGACTGTAGGTCCATTGCTTTTTACTCAACAGATTTGGTTGGTCACAAAATGTTAACTTCTGATCAGGATCAGTTTATTTACCATTTTTGCCTGTATATCATCCAAAGATAAATCTTATCTGGATAACAGAAGGCCCAGACCCACCGATGTTGACCCGTGTAACTGCGGTTTTTATTGGACGAACATTCAGTACTTTATACAATACACACCAAATAACCTAACCACACAAAATCACTTAGTTTCCTGAAAGATTGGATAACGGGTTGAATCAAATCAAGAACGCTGTAAATGTGTATAAAATCTTCACAAAATTCCAAATATGAAAATGTTTTAAGTGCTCACTTAAAAATTATATATCTCATTCGTTTGGTTTCAACAAAGATGGTATAAGCCCTGGTGATACGCCCATACACTGTCCACATTATGGTGGTACTTACTGTACTGTCAAAACTCATACATGGTCCACGAGGGGTCGTCCAGTTCCTGCATGGTGTGACCACCGCATGGTGCTATCACTGCTCTACACGGATTCTGTCCTGTGGTATCCGTTCCATTCTTCCTGCGACGCGTTGGCTAGATCTGCAAGCGTCTGTGGTGCACCTTGACGTCGATGGACACGTATGTCGAATTCACCCAACAGTTGGTCTATCGGGTAACGGTCTTGTGATCTGGAGAGCCTTGACAGCACATTGGCGTTTGCGTTTAGAAAAAAGACAACAGTGACATGAGCTGGTTTTGTTGTTCTGAAACATCCCTCAGTCGGTGGTGGGGTTGAAGTTTGGTCAATGTATACCTTCTCAATGAAGTTGAGTGTCCGTGACATTTCCATGCAGCCTTACACGAATTCCATTATGAGGGTTACTAACGTGTTTGGGCACTATACGCCCATTAAGGAACACGTAACAAGGATCTTTCAATACAAATATTGTATTTATATTAAATGTTAAATGAACGAAACAATCAAAATACGGATAACCTCCGATTCTTGTTGTTGTTGACTGTTTCAGATGTTGTATGGCCCATGATGAGTGTTACAGCCGGGTGTCCTGCTACTTCTTCAGCGCTCATGTAATCTTTTACAGCTACGACTGTACAGAAAACAATACGTGTGTATGCCTAGGTAAGTAACATCCGATGGCCTTTATCAACTTATATGCCAAAACACGACTGTCTGAATTTTTCAAACTTTACACGCAATTGTGAATACTTCCCCCGAACCCTTTCGTATTCTTGTCATCGCGAAAGATGATGGTGTCACCACCCTAGGCGTCTGTCTCAACATGGTGTCTTACGAAGCGTGTGCAAGCTTACGTCTAACGTGGTTACCATGATAATCAGCAGTGAACAATGAAGTCTAACGTAAGCTACAGATCCATGATTAACACTCGCATTCAGCAGTACACTTAGTATTACAGGTTTTTATTGTGTAGCCGAGACTTGCTTAGGTTACCTGTAACAAAACGAGAGTAAGATCCATTGAAAAACGTGTCTATAAGAGAGAGAGTTCACCTAGAGCATATATAGCATGATTCATCGCCCTTAGCTATGCCAGTGCGATCTATCTTTTTAAGAGAGTTCACCTAGAGCATATATAGCATGATTCATCGCCCTTAGTTATGCCAGTGCGATCTACCTTTTGAAGAGAGTTCACCTAGAGCATATATAGCATGATTCATCGTCCTTAGCTATGCCAGTGCGATCTACCTTTTGAAGAGAGTTCACCTAGAGCATATATAGCATGATTCATCGTCCTTAGCTATGCCAGTGCGATCTACCTTTTAAGGAGAGTTCACCTAGAGCATATATAGCATGATTCGTCGTCCTTAGCTATGCCAGTGCGATCTATCTTTTGAAGAGAATATCTATATGTTACAACTTTTGCTTTCACCATTTAATTTGAACAACTTTTATTTTTCTCGAGTTTTAAGAAATTAGGCGCCCATCAACCAATGTGACCACCACAAATTCCAAACGCTTCACATGGGCGTAGGTATACGCTCTTATGTTTCCTTTAATTTGGCTAATATTCTATTTATAATTTATTCATATCATTTTCCGCTAAAAAATAACTGACTTTTCTTTCATTTACCAGATCAGGATGCCTGCAACAGATCGTCTTGTGACTGTGATCTCAAATTTGCTGAATGTTTATCCAGGGTGGAATATAAATTACCTTACAAGAACTACGACCGTCGACTGTGTCCAATGTGGTGAAAAAAACCACATATTAACGTGACGTCATGTTTTCGTTGATGGAATGCATATTGGAGGATATTTTTTTCGCGTCTTGGATTTCTACATGGTGACTGAAAATATTGTAGTTTACTCTTAATCTTATGACGTATTGTGGCAAATTCGCAAATTGAATCGATTGAATGAGCCTTGGCTAGAGGAACAAAGGTGGAAGGTTTTACATAATGGATTGAGTTTAACTCTGATCACTGGCGTAGAAGATCGTAGCCACAACTGCGAAGAACGATAAACAAAACAAGTCTAAGATTCTATGTATTTCGGTTTAACTTGACTGGGCTTCAATGGAAATAGTGGCATCTGTTTGTTAAGTCTGTAATTATTATTTCGGCAGCTGTTACAAAACGCCTGTATACATGTTATAATACACGTGTGACTTAAACGCGTTATAAATTCTTTGCTGTATTTAATCTATATAACTTTATATAAGACTTATAATTGTCTCAATGGGGCGTAATGTTACAGTGGTATGCTATATTTTATAAATATATAGAAAGAATGTTTGCACGCCTCGAAAGGGAGACAAACCCGAAACTGTCGGCTGAAAGCTATAGGCCTATATAGGAGTGGTGGAGCCTTATATATGCGTACGATAAAATGCTATCCAACACACTTCGAGTACAAGTTGTCTATATAGCGTAATTCAATGACACAAGGGCGCTGTAGAAGCATATTTCAGCCCTACCCCAATTTTGTGTTTGGTCTCAGGCGAGTTAGTTGGGTTAATATGGAAAATTGAGCATATTTCATCATTATTGAAGATCAAATTTGCTATCTTAAACATAATGCAACTATATATACTGACTAACGGTTAGGTCTATAAGGGAAGTGTCCGGTGGCTGCGGAGTTTGCAGGGTGTTTTTAACGAGGTTTCTTCTCGGTTTTCCACCATACACCGGCAACGCAAAGTCTTCATATAGGTGAAATACTCTTGAGTAAACGTTAAACACGAATCAAATAAATCGTTTTTTCTTTCTGTTTGGGAGATGATTATGGCATATATTATATTAATCGATGAAATATTTTAGCAAATGAAACTATCGATTTTATAATTCCACGATAGACCAGACTGTGCTCTCAGTGTTGTATATATATTATCAGATATGTCATTGCCTTCTGCTATTAACATAAATAGGCAATGGTTTTGAAACTAATCCCAAACTGAAAAGTTATAGATCCTGTTATTAATTTAGTTCTGCATGGACTCTCCAATATTAGGTTCCTTATATTAAACAGTGTTTTGCTCGTCAACATACATACATTTGTTTTTGTCAATACGTTATTAACAAAAACATGACTAAGATGGATTTTCAACTTCTGGGTATATTGATCAGAGACGTTTCGGCCTAGATGCTATTATAAGACCGTTGTCAAGCAACGAAACGTCGCTTATCAATATACCTATAAGTTGAAAAACCATCTTAGTCGCCATGTTTTTGTTATGTACCCAGCTTCTAAATGCCGCCTAAACAAGAAATACGTTATTGAGTTAATTTCCCTGGGTTTAGGCGGACTATGGACCCTTGCCAACCCCTTCTTACAAAATTCAAATTTCTAAATCCACAGTTACTGTAGGCTTCTGTTTTCTCAAAAAATAAGAGATTAGAAGAAAGTCCTCACGTGCATGTTATATACCAACGTCTGGTTAATAATTAAACAGGGAAAACAACATTGTCACGTGGACCTATATACCCATTCAACCCAAAGGCACTTTACACTTAATTTAGAGTGTGTGGAAGAGGGGCGGGGGAGTGGCAACTAAAAGCTTGTTTGTTTGACTGGGGTTTTAGGCTGCTCAAGTTTTTTTCACTTATATAACGGCGTGCCAGTCCAATCGGTGAAGAAAACCACCGTAAACGGCGCTGGCAACATACAAGATAGGACAAAACATTTACATAAAATTAACAAAACAGGACATGCACCATAACATGAATAAACGTTCGATCAAAACATTCAGACTGTCGACGAAAGGAAGCACACATATGCCCTATCACTTTATAAATACTCTTTAATTTCAATTTTTAGGATACATATACAGATATAGAATTCTGCATCGTTTTTACTGTAGGCCAACTACGTAATACATATATAACGAATAGAGCATTGGCCTGCTGAACAAAAATGTGTAAATTTAAGTTTTTGAACTTACCGATTTAAACATGTCCAACTATAAGTGGTTTTCAATTCTGTTTGGAAGAATAAAAGTCTCTGAGATATTTAATGTATTGAAAATGCCTACCTCGCGCATTTATAACTTTTAAAAGGTAATTTTATTTGTCAACGAGAGTAGCAAGATTACCGTCAAATTTAGTTCTAAATCTCCCTCAATAACACGAATTTTGTTTAGAAATTATTGCCGCTGAACAAGTTATTGACACTCAGAGTTACCTAATTAATTCAAATATAAAATTTTGATAAAAACTATAAGCAAAGAACTGAAGAAAGTGGACAATACACCTAGAAAACGACGGTAAGTGGAAGTTATGTATGTATATGATGTATGAATCGGACATTAGGCCTACAGTGATTTAGCATTGCACAGTTCTGTAGCTATAGGATACGTAGTGACAATTCACAAATATGTCAACTAATTCACGGTATAAATATGAAATCAAAAATAAGAAAAAACACAGTCCAGAAAAAGTTTAAAACAGTTTAATTGGTAAACGTTAAATCCCGTATAGGTTAATAGTAAAAAATAATATCCATCACTTGATTTAAAATATAAAATGTCTTCAATATTATTGTTCCGTGTAGGCCTCTGGTCTGATTGTCAGCTGTATTCAGATATTCGATCAATTGGTTTCTATTCAAATTTGAAACCATATTCACGGTCATACACCTTCTTGAAACCGCATCTCCGTCTTGCTCTTCCCTTTTGAATTTTCAGAAGTGCATCAACGTAGTCTTGGGCAACTTTTGCCGCCAGTTCCTGCAGCGATGGTTGATTAAAGACTATGGGAGGTAATTCTGTCTTGTCTTCGTCACTCTGTGAGTCGTCTCCATTGATAAAGTCGCCATGGTCGTTAATTTCCTCAGTCGTCTTCACATAGACCTCTTCGATTTTTTCGCCAGACATACATTTACATCCAAACTTGATTATTCTGTTGGATATTCTCTTGTACCATTTCTAAAAAAGATAACAAAAAACTTTATCAAAGTAACAAAGAATTAAGTAAAAGATTTAAAATGAAATAAAAGAAATAGAAAACTGCGTGCTTTTTTAAAGAAGTCTTCCAATCATTCGAATACCCACCAGTAAGTTCATTTTGTGTTTTCTGCAAAGGGTATAGGTAGATTTGAGATTTTCCCAATTCTAATCTATAATACTCTACTGCTAGAAGATTAACTAAGCGTACGTTTTATCATCTACTTAATATCCTTTAATGTTTTAGAATTTCCATATATTTGTTATAAATACCTTGTACGGCAAAAGATGCTAAAAGATACTAAATATGGTTCACATAAAACGAAATATAATCTAGATGAGTTGTTCATCATCTTTTGGAGTTGTCATTCTATATACTCTATTATAAAGAAGCCTAGACTATATACTTCTAGAGTTTTGATTCACGGTGCTAACCCTATATGGAACTGCAATGTTTGTACTTTACAATAAAAAATATGCTAGTGTTCATCTCAAGTGACTATAGACATCTCCCATGATTGTTATTTTCTGAGCGTGGATTTGATTTTTTATTGTTGATTCATGTTTTTGTTTTAGTGTGGTTAACTCAAGGCATTCATGAGTTCTATAATTATGACCACCTCTTCTCACCTATATTTGGTGGCAACTTAGAGGAAACATCGTAAAAAACATTCTTTTATTAATTAACCTTCACAGTATATGTAAGCCTGCGGCGTTCCAATCTAGATGGGAACATCTAGACCAGTTGTTTTATTTAAATTGTCTCAGCATATAGATCGAAGACGTACAGACCAGAATATTTCACCCATAAGGTTTCCATGTAATGTAAGGGTCTCAACATCTGTGTGCCTCAAGAAGATGTTATAATAGGCCATACATGACCATCATTCAATATCGGTCGGAGTTTTAATTTACGATATCTATAAGATTTTACCTTAGGTTTCTGTTTCTCTTCCAGACAAATATTGTCTAGTTTTGCTTCCACTTTTTTGGCTTTGGGCGAATGATCCATTTTGTTGATTGCCACGATCTAAGAAGACCAACGTTACGAGCTGTGAACTCAACAAGTCTTCGAAATTTGATGCTTAGCTAGCTACACGTCCACACAGAACAATCGTTCGACGTCATAGAAGCTATTAAAAAAACAATAACATGTGACGTAAAATACCGGTACATTCACTGTTACGCTGTGGCACTTTACCACGAACGTTACAATGTAACGTTATAGTAATAATCGATTGCGATATAGAATAACTTAAGACTTTATGGATGACAACTTCTGGTTTATTTCCGGTGGGGGGACAATATCACAGTATAATCACCTTGTAAAAATTCCATAACTATATAATAACTAATCGTATTAGGCTTATATATTTTAGTCAAGAGTAATCACATCGACTAATTAAAACGGATAAATCATCTCATGTTCTAGATAAATTACATGCTATGTTATTCTATTATTATGTTTACGACACACACAATCGAGAAAGATGGAGAGAAAAAAAGTAGCCTAATGAAATTGGTTTTATTAAAAAAAATTAGTTTGTTCCTACTCATTATATTATACACTGTATATCTATAATATAACTTTTTCTTCATTTTTCTCGATTGTGTGTGTGTCGCAAAACATTATAATTTTATAAACATGCAAAATGGAAAATTTTTAAGAACATATTTTATTTACTATTTAACATTTACAAGCCAGGTGACTGTGTTCTAACTATAGCTTTGAATCCCAAACAGTTTTTTTCCCTTCCTATTAACAGGCATGAACCGTGCACAGACCTGCATATGCATGGCGTCTACAAACGTATACGATCAACACGTTTTGGTTCCGTTTTTTCTGATTTTTTTCTTATATAATAAATCAACTAAGGGCCTTTTATATATACAGCCATGAAAACATTTACACGGCGGTAAATTTTTTTTACACCGCAGTGTAAACTTTTACAAACGTAGTGTAAATGTTGTTAAGACTTGGATGAAGACTCGCACGAGATCACGCGCGAAACGACGAGACCCAACAGCATCTACTCGAGGCGTGCGTGACTAAGTTGTCTCGAACGATCTATTCATTCCAGTTCACAGAAACATTCAGATCTTGTCATGGTGTGTATTTAGGATTTAGTCTTTGAATATTCTATTTCAATATTCGAAAGATCAGAACTTACCTATAAACATTTCATTCGGGTTCGTGAAGCACGTGTTCCGCTGACAGTTTTGTCTTCACGTGGGATTGCAACAACAACCTATATATTTACCCTGCATTACTATGGTGATATCCCTGAATTGTGCGGCTCGTAAAGTTACCAGATAAGATTGGGCAGAACTTTTACAACCAAATAATACATTCTGAAAATTAATTTAAACTTTGCCTTGCCAGCTAATTGGATTTAAAATCATACAAAATATCCCTGGGAGCAGTGCTGGTGCCAGAATTATCTGTCCTACGATATTAAATAAATTTGTGTAAACTTACAGGATGGTGAGTTACCTTTACAGTCAGATTTTAAGGAAAAGATATGACTGTTTCAAATAAATAAATAAACGCCTACAGTCTGTCGAGATTTATTTACTCTTCAATTTGAGCCCATGTTATATCATAATATCCATTGATTTAGGGAAATCTTCCATCTTTTTGACAAATTCACAATAAAGAAAATCTTTGCCATAATAACCTCTTCTGGTTACTTGGTCAGTTTTATCCATTAAGTATTTATAAGGGAGCTATAAATGGAGATTTTGTCTGTGCCATTTTGAGCTTGAACTCAAATAAAAGAGAAAATGGATGATAGCTAGGACTTCATGAAACCTGTTTTATGTCTTACAGGCGTCTCTGAATCCAGTACAGATTTTCAGTGCTGGAGCTGAGGAAGAGAAAGCAGAAACTGCAAGACTTGTAAGTTGGTTTATTTATATAAAAAGAGGGCCAATCTAACAAATATATAGGGTAAGCACATGCAATAGCAATGTAGACACTTACTTAGTTACTTGGGTAATAGTAAATGAATGTGTTCTACAACATGTGATCACAAAACCAACTTTTCGTTCTACCCAGTTTGATTTTGCGTAACCGACACACAAAAGATCTGTTTGTTCATGTCAAACTTCGAGGCCTTTGTACCTATTGTTTATGTTTTTAATCAATGTTTATTTCAGTAAATAAGCGGGTGGCTATGCGTGTTAGGTGGAATCTCCCAGGTCCTGTACCATAGAGCTCTCTAAGCCTGAGCTCCAGGGCGATTTGCTGTTGTGGCCTACACTAGTTCTGTGTCCTGTGTTGTCTTAGCTGTTGTCTGTTGTTTAGGCTGGTTTCTTCCACTGATTGGGCTGACACGCCGTTATACGAGTGAATCAAATAAATGGAAAGTATTGTTTAATACAGCTTTAA